>VDFB02179234.1:85888583-85915015 GCA_007258455.2 Sequoia sempervirens
TCAACATTTGAAAATGGTGATAACATTAGATAAATGGTCATAAAATTTGGTGAAGTTGCCAAAGGTAACCAAATTTAACACTAACATAGATGGAATACCAATTGTAATTTATAAGTTCTATTAAAATGAAATTTCATTAATCTATAACATGTTTTTGATTATAGGTAAAACAATTTTTGAAGGGGGGTTGATCCCGCAATGCAATGGTTAAATTGTAAGGGCAGTAGTTGAACTGCCTAGGTTTGAATCCCACAGTGGATGGTGGGAATACATGTTGGTGCAGGAAAAAAGTGGAAAAAATTAGTGCACAAGGAGAAATAGTGGAGTGATGGACAAGATTGGTAGACACTACTATGAGGTCAAATAATGATCAAGAGTAGAGATGAGGAGAGAGATTAAGGGGAGGTTGCAGAAGGAAGTAGAAGGTGTTGACGACAAGGCTAGTGAAGCACAATGGATGAAGGAGGTCAAGATGTAGAGGGTGAAGGAGGTGTAGGGGGAGGAAGAGAGATAGGAGAGGAGGTAGGAGGAGTGGAGGAGTGAGGAGGAGGACATAAAGGATAGGAGAAGGTGGAGGAGGAGAAGAGGAGGAGATGAGAGAAGGAAGAGAAGGAGAGGAGAGGAGGAGAGGAGGAGGAAGAGAGGAGGAGAGAAAGGAGAAGAGGAGGAGACGAGAGGAGGAGGAGAAGAGAATGGTAGGAAGAAAGGAGGAGAAGATATGGAGAGAACATCGGGGATGAGGTCCCCCAAATGTGGCCTCACTGGTTCATAGCTCTAGTTAAAAGCATTCACCTATAAAAAAAGAAAGTTTTGAAGGGACCTCGAAACCATTTACAAAAAGAGTGCTACTATAAAAGATCATCAAAAAAGAAGAAGTAGCAACTAGAAGTAAAAAACTAGTAAAAACAAGCCAAACATCATGACATAACCAACCACCAACTACAAATTTTTCAAAATATTTGCAGCTTCTAAATCAATATCAATAAT
Source organism: Sequoia sempervirens (assembly GCA_007258455.2). Taxonomy (NCBI): domain Eukaryota; kingdom Viridiplantae; phylum Streptophyta; class Pinopsida; order Cupressales; family Cupressaceae; genus Sequoia; species Sequoia sempervirens. The sequence continues at coordinate 85,889,571 of VDFB02179234.1, forward strand.
CTTTTGATGCATATCCATGACCTCAACTATCTCCTTAGTAGAAACCCATGTATTCTTTTGGTTTTATTACGAGTTCGAGTGCATGGACCCTTCTCACTAATCCCATCTTCTGGAGCACTAGGGAGATCTATCATGCCACAAGTAGCTTGTTTCACACTAGATGAGTCTCTAGTCCATTGCTTAGCTTTCTCATTAAGAAATTATAGCCCCTCAAATTCATTGGAGATAGCAGTCTTACTAACATTCACAACCTTTTCCAGGTTCTGGTAGGCCTGGTCCATTTTGTCTTTCAACACTAAAATTTTGAATCCAACCTTTTTTCATCTTCAACATTTCATTAGTCACAATGTTAAGGGTTCCAACCAACTGGTTCACTTGATCCTGGATGGACGAATCCTTAGGAGAAGGGGAAACCCCCAACATTGTTGAACAGAGAATGAACCTTCACATTAGTTGGGTTCAGTTTGAACGCCCACTTAAAAATTCCAAAGAAAAGTAAGGAACCATCTCTAGCCATGCCTAACAAATTGGGAAATTCCTCCCTGTTACAGTTAAAATTGTCCCTATCATCTTCTAGATCCTCTTGGAAAACCTTGTTATCCTTCTTATTCTACAACACACCCTTCTCTTTCTTACCATAACCAGGGACTTTGATTTTGCATAAGGAACAATCAATCTCAACAACCACATTAACACCTTGATCTTGCACATTCTCAATTACATGCCCAACATCAACCCACTGAATTTCAACATTGGGATTATCAATAGGATCCATGCTGACAATATCATCCTAGAGAAAACATGCTTTTCCTTTAGCCTTCTTCTGAGAACTCCCTTCCTTGAAGCACACCTTCCTTTTCCTACCCGACACAAGGGACTCCACTTCCTCATTCCCATCAACAATATCCTCCATCTTCTTCTTGCCAGGGGAAAGATCAACTCCCTTCACTTTCAGATTCTTGGTAGCAGGGGTAGGGAACTTTCCTAATTTAATCTTTAGGGTGTTGTTGAAGAAATATTCATAACCCAAATGCAAGAGAAGAGCATACGATAATTTACAATTTTTTTACATGAAAAATCAATCTCTCAATCAAGAATCTATGAACTTATATTTCTCAAAGCAAAAGCTCTGATACCATGTTAGAAATCTAAAATATATTGAATAACCCAAGGAACTTTTAAAGAGAATTTCAAAGCTACATAAACTAGAAAAACATAAGAATACAAACTAGGACTTCGAGAGATTATGCAATTTCAATGTGACAAAATTGTATTAAGAGCTTCCAAGCTGAAAATATACAATGCAAAGATGCATGAATAGTGACTTCATGCATCAAGGTGCATGCATTCCAAAGTATGCAAAAATGCAAGAGAATGTATGGATGTAAGAGTATTGCAAGAATGGATGCAAATAAAAGCTAGGTAGTGAGTTTATATAGAACTTAGGAGAGGAGGTAGGGGGGAAATCCAACCAATAGAATCAACCACTAAAAGTGGAGATGGACCACCAAAAGTGGAGATTCCCACCAAAAGTGGAGGATGCCACCAAGAGTGGAATGTGTTCCACCCTTTAAGGAAGATGACACCACATACTTATCTCCTAGTAATAAACTCACTTTATTATCTTAAGAAAGCTTAATTAAGTGTAGGAAAAACCTAGGACTAAGGGAAAATGAATTAACCCACTAGGAAAATAAAAACCTAAACCAACAAGAAGCAACCATCAAGAGTAAAATCTTGATAGAACTATGAGAAAATCCACCACATTTCACCTTCTCTAGCTTACTCCTTTCATCATCCTTAAAGAAGATGGCAATGGTAGCACTAGACTCTTTCTTGTACCTATAAACTTTCCTACCTTCAGTGGCCAAACCCGTGATATTACCAATGAATTATTTAGTTATGGTGAATTCCACCCAAACACCCTCAAGAATATGCTTCTCCATCACTTCACAAAAGCCCATGATACCTTAGGGTCAAACCCATGAAGTATTTCAATATAGGGAGTAACACTCCCAACCTGCAACAACCCCCAAACCTTCTTGATACTCTTGGAAGAGTCACAAGAAATCATCTCTACACGATTCCTCCCAACTCCCATGTCGACAACATAGATAAACCACAACAACTTCAAATATTTTCAGAGGATGTAGAATAGAAGAAGCCTCAAGAAAAATAAGGCTTTACAATCACCCACAATCTGTGTGAGAAAACCAAAGTGAAAAGAGGAAATAATTACTCTTGAATGTAGATCTTTACGAAACTCTGCCACATCTTTGAAATGAAAGGTTAAGCCACTATGAAATCACACTTGGAACGTAAAAAACCTCATGAAAATCAACATATGATTAAAAAAAATGATTAAGGGTACCCCCTCCTCAAACGGTTTGAATATCATGATTGACAATTGATTAGACGTTGATGGGGAGGGGGTCATTTCCTTCCCAAAATTTATATTCATTAACCCCATAATTGGGAAATTTATTAGCTAGGCAATTACCCTCCCTAAAAATATGGGATATGAAACATTGACCAAAAGAATTCAAAATAGCCAAATCATCAAGGATAATAGGTTCAACAGACCAAGAAGGAGGGTAAGAATTTTTAAGGTTATTGATAACATTTAAGGAATCATCCTCTATCCAAACCTTTTTGAATCCTTTACATGGAGCCAACTTCACAACATGGTAGGTGGTAGAAGCTTCCATAAAGTGGTTTTTCTAGGTTCATAAAGGGAGCGCCATCGTAGAAACAAACCTACAATTAGAATCACGCAACACTCCCCCACAACCAACAGGTCCTAGATTACCTTTCACAACCCCATAAAAATTGAATTACACCCAACTAATAGGAGGAGCTTTCCACACAACATCATTCTTGGGAACCTTTCCCTTCTTCAAAGGAAGAGATATATCACAAGGGAGGTTCCAATTTAGGGAGACAAGAGCATCACACATAGCAACAACAATATAGGCCCAACTTGAAAGGACACCTCAGAGAGAAATTTCTCTTCAATAACATCACAAACCTTAAAGGAAAGATTGATAGGGGAAAGGGAAACATCCCTAAAAATTCTGTTATTTCTTTCCAACCAAACTCCCCACACCAAATGAGGAAGACTAAGTGAGGAAGTCCAAAGTTGGATTAGAGGACATGCATGACCATTAAGACCAGAAATCCCCAAAAGAAGATAGGAAGACCTAGCTCAAGTTCCAAAGGGAGAGCACATGGGCCCAAACATCCCCCACAAACCTACAACCAACCAAAATATGGTACGCATCCTCGTAGATTCTTCACAAAGAAACATATGTTAGGCATCATAAAACCACTTTTCACAAGATTATCAATAGTAAGAACTTTGTTTTGGAAGAATAACTACAAGAACACATTCACTTTAGTAATCAACTTAGGGAACCAAAGAGAATCCTAAAATGAAACTTGACCAATAAAAGCACATTGGAGAGCGAAAGGTGATGAAATAGAAAATTTTCCATTAGAAGAAAACTGCCACACCACCTTGTCATCTGGGGAAAAAGAAGGAATATGAAAAAAAAAGGCTTTAAAGAGAACCTCCAGACCAGGGTTAATCAATTGAAGCCTTTTCCAAGAACTATCAACAATATAATCAACAACAAATCTACCAAAATGACGAATACAAAAGACCATAAAAGGATGATCCCATATCTCATCTTTGAGGGGGCCATTATCAATCCACCAATCCTCCAAAAAATAATCCTCCTACTATTCCCCAACTGCCACTATAGGCCCTTAGAAATAATACATTTGGATTTAACCATAAAGGGTAGAACTAGAAGGGGGAAACCACTAGAAAGGAGATCCCTAATATGATCCACCCCCCAAAGATATTTATTAGAGAAAATGAGGGCCCATTCACTATTACTAGAGATAAGGTTCCAAAGCTACTTAGCAAGTAAAGCAAGATTGAACTCTCTAATTTTATGAATACCCAAGCCACCAATCTTATGAGGCCTGCAAACATCATCCCAAGACACCAAATGCAAACTTTCTTCTCTTCAACCCTAGAACAAAGCGTGAACACTCAACCTATAAGTTTTCTCAAAAAATAACAAATATTAGCATTATTAGTCAATTTAAACAAAGCAAATAAAGTACTCCTATGAAATACTTGATCATGCTAGATATGCAAACAAGATGAAAAGAACCAAAGAAACTAAATGAAATTATATAAAATCATTAATCAAATTCTATCCCATAGTGGGAGTGGTGCTCCTTTGATGTGGAAAGAATTCCCTTTCCCACCCCCTTTGATAAAGATTCCAAGATGTGATGAAATGAGTGAAGAATGTACATATAATGAGATTGCTTAAGATTGTTGATCCATTTCAAGTAGAAGAGGCTTCTATGAATAGGGTTGAAGGGTTGAAGAGTGAAGAGATTGGAGGAATGTGGGACTAAAGGAGAGCCAATAGGAATATGACACTTGTCACAAGGCTAATGGATGAAGGTGGAGCATATTTTGGAGAATATGTATAGTTAAGAGGATGTAAGAGAGATTAATGCATATGGTTAAGAGTGTAAGAGAATGTGGGTGAGGATGGAAGAGAGATTAATGCCTTTGTAAGAAGCATTAATATTTGGGAAAGAAAGTCAAATAAGTGGAGTTATTGAATGAATATTCCCAAAGAATATGCCTTTGTGAGGGAAAATAGGTGAATTAGTTAATTAAAAGAAATTATTTTCATGTGCAAGTTGGTTAGTTGATCAGGGGTTTAGTTTGACCAAGGTTGAGTCAAAAGCTAGAGGATGGGTAATGATGATTAGGAGTTAATTAATTTAGAATTAATCAATTTGAATGGATTAGGGGATTGTGACATTTGATTTATTAAATCAAATGAGAGGACTTTAAATAAATTGATTTATTTAATTAAACATGATGAACACTAGTGAATTAATCTAATAAATTGCTTTATTTGATTAATAGAAGAATTTGATAATCTGAATGTCTACATTTTTCCCTCTTTGAAGCAATGTACCAGTTGCATTGGTTCAAAGAATAACATTGCCACAATCAAAATTCATTTTTTTTCGGATGCCCCACTGTTGCCCTAGTGGAAAGAATTACACTAGTACACTGCCCCCTCAAGAGATCGGGAAAAAATGATTTTGGGTCGAGCTCCTGATAAATATGCTTTATGGATATATGGATGGTTTGTTATGAGAATCTTAGACTAGAAATTCTATATTATGATGACGATGCAAATGAGATGAATTAATATGCTTAGAATAAAAAAAATTAAATGATGATGCAATGTATGTGAGATGGATGATGTTTTCTATTATGATGATATGTATGAGTATGCAGGATGGGTATACTAATGTTTTATGAATGCAAGTAGATTTTTGTTGAATGTCATGATATCATGTTAGCGTGAAAGATGATAGAAGAACGAGAGGGATCAAACATTGATTATGAGAAGATGCAGAAGTCCAACAAGTCTATGAGTCATCGATATTTTATTAGATATGATGATGAGTGATGATGATTTTCTTATCAATGGATTGGGGATATAAACGACACAACTTTCCTTATGTTTGATATTACATGTAGATACAATGCATCAAGGTTCAAACACCTAGGATGGTGTGGTATCTAGTGCGATGGAATTTGACTCAACAAATAGATAGGAGTATCCTTGTTCACACTTGGCATACGGAACCTTGTTAAGATGTACTTCAAATATTTCAAACATTGTGGACCAAAACACAAAAAGGAAAAACCTAACAGTGTAATACTTAACAAGATGTCCAAAAAATCCTCTCTATATATTGAACAAAGTAAGCATTGCCAAGTTATATTATAGGAATATCCAAAAGCACAACAGATAAATAATAATGTTTAATGCTCCATTCCTTCTCTCTAAATTTTTTAGATTAGACATCATAGAGAGGTCATTGGAAAGAGTTGAATAAGATAAATGAAAAGAAAAGATCAAGTACACAAACAAGTCAATGTTCTTCATACCTCTATCCAAGACTAAACTATAGTGATTTCTGATGTTGATGTCCATTGTAGGAAGGATGCATCCTAGGACATGATGTTATTAGATGATTTGGAGACTAATAGGATGATGGGCTATCGATACTAAGAGTGGGCTAACTTATTGACCGACTGACCTAGACTTAAGACCTTTACATTTGAGTTCACACTTTCAATTTGCTATACTTGTATCCGATTGTTTTGCCAAAGGGTGAAGATGATGATTGATTTAAATTGTGAGTGGATGTTTATTGCAGGTGAGCATTGAAGTGGGATGGGTGATTTTGGGTTTTATGAATGTTTTTGGTATTTTAAAATGTTTTGAGGTTGTTTTAGGATTTTCAAGATGTTTTACAAATGTTTTAATTTTCAAAATTTCCAATGTTTATGTGTTTTCTAAGATTTTGACCAACAACCTAACCTAAGGACCTATCCTAGGGGCCTCAAGGGTTGATCAAAGATGAGTCTTGCCTATGTTATATATGTAGAGACCATGTAGTTCGACTAACATAGACGCGTTTATTAATAAAGAATATGAACATGTATGGATTGCCAGTTTATTATGGTGGACTCCTAAGGAATAACCTAATGCCTCAGGGGCTAATCAAAGATTATCCTTGTCTACGTTCAAACTCAGAGACAACGTAGTTCGACATGACGACTATGTTTTTGAACTTTTTTCTATTTTTGATCTGTTTTTGGATTTTTTGACATGTTTTGGATATTTTTGGTTATATGAATGTTTTAGGATTTTTCAAAGTTATGGAAGAGTTCAAGGATATAAATGAATCCAATCTGATGTAGGTATAAAGACATGCCCCTAGTGTGATGCAATAGATTACCTCGATATAGGCAAGAAAAACTGACCTTAGGAATGTGCCAAGTAGTACTAAGAGGGAACATGATACTGACACAAGATCAATCTATGATGCATACGTGGATGGGTGATGAAAGAGATGATGGTTTTGAATGTGATGGGTGAATGTGATGTAAGGAAATGTGGAACAATCCAAAGAATCCATGGTGGATGGAGAGTGCTTATTTATAGAAGGCACTTGATTGCTAGGTTTTCACCAAGGTACTTTCCCAAAGTGCCACCGAAGTGGTTTTCACTAGAGGACAATTTTTTTTATTTACTTTTTTCAATCCTTTTTTCTAATTTTTTTGGATTTTATTATTTTTTGATATTTTTGTATTTTTGGATTTATACCTTGCAAGCTTAGGCATACATTTTTTTGAGATGGGAGCTATTGATGGGCTCCTACATAGGCTCAAATTTAGGTGTGGATACTTGATATGCTCTTGATTTGTAACTTGCGGTGACAACAAAGGGTCCCAACCAGATGGGTTCAAACTTACCTTTACTGTTTAGATTTAGCACATTTTTCTGCTTTTCTTTCAACATGAGCTCTCTGAATTGGAAGGACTGACTCTTGATCTTCTTATTATAACTCCTTTTGAGATGGATCTGATAAACTTGTAGGTGGTTTAAAGAATCCATGCACAATTCATCTAGCAATTCTAGCTCATTCAACCATGATACTCTGTATTCTTCATCAGTGATAAGGTTCTGTAATGATATTCTCAGGGATGTGAGCTCAACCTCATTAGGTAGGATGAATTCTAATCCATAGACCAAGGAGAAAGGGGTTGCACCTATAGGTGTGTAGATGTTGGTGCAGTAAGCCCATAGGGCAGGGTTTAACTATAGATGCCAGTCACGACCAACTTCATTTACTATTTTCTTTAGGATTTTCAAAATGGTTTTATTTGTAGCCTTATCTTGGCCATTACTTGGGGGTAATATGGAGTGGAGAAGTGATGTTGGATATTGAATTTTTGGAATAGCTCATGAACATCTTGGTTTTTGAAGGGTGTTCCATTATCAGAGATAAGGGCTTGGGGAACACCGTAACAATAAATGAGGTAGTTTAGAATGAATTTAGCGATCTGCTTCCCTGTGATATAGGTTATGGGAATGGATTCTATCCACTTTGTGAAGTATTCTATGGCAGCGATAATGAACTTGTGTCCATTAGATCAGGTGGGTGTGATCAATCCCCCATTGTGAAAAAGGCCAAAGTGTTATGGTAGGCTAGAGCTCTTGAGCTAGTGCATGGATGAGGTCTCCATGCTGTTGGCATTGCATACATTTTCAGACATAGTCATGAGCTTCTTTCTCCATAGTAGGCTAGTAGTACCCAGTCCTCAATGTTTTCTTAGCCAAGGTCATGCCACTAGAGTGTGATCCAAAAATGTCATCGTGTACCTTTGTTAAGGAAATGTTACCCATTTTTCACCTATGGGCTCAATCAGGAAGGGTAACCCATGCTTTCAGGTGTTGTCGAAGATCGAATGGAGGAACATTTGTATCAAGGTTACATATTTTCTAACTTGTTTGCTTCTTGTGCAGCTGCAGAGGAAAATGATGTTTTTAATTCAGCACATGGATTAAATGTGGCTCCCAAGAGGGTTGAGCCCAGCGTGCAGGTGTTCAGTTTTGGATGGGTCTTCATCTTGCGTCCTTGCCTTGTTTTTTCCCCTCTTCTATTTAGTTTTATTTGTGCCCTTTTTCCCTTTGTTCTGTCGGGGGTGGAACTGGAACCGAGACTGAACTCTGGAACTTTTCTGAAGTTCCAGGTTTTGGTCCCATCTCGGTTCCAGTTTCGCCGGGTTTTTATTGTTGTTTGTCTGGCCCTTTTTTCTTTTGAGTTATCGGAGCCAGGGTCAGACCGGAACCGAACCTGGAACTTTTCCAAAAGTTCCAGTTTCTGTTTTTGTTCCGGTTCCGGTTCTGGTTTCACACTTTTGTGTGTTTGTTTTCTTTTGACCTTGTGTTTGACCGTGGGGTGGTTTCCTTTTCATCTTGTGTCCTTGCCTTGTTTTCCTATTTTCCTTTGTTTTGTCGGACCCGGGATGGGGACCAAAACTGAACTTGGAACTTTTTCAAAGTTCCAGTTCCTATTTTTGTTCCGGTCCTAGTTCCGCCGGGCTTGTTCATTTGTCTTACCTTTGTTCTCTTTTTTGTGGTCGGGGAGTGTTTCCTCCCCTTATTTTTCTTCCCTTTTTCGTCCCTTTTTCGTCGTCTTTGTATATTGTCGAAGGTAGGTTCAAGACATAATCCTAACTTGAAACTTGATGAAATTTTTAGTGTTGGATTTGTTTTCGACCTCGCCCCCACTGTGTTTTTCTCGGGGTTCAGTTTTGGTTTTCATCCCGGCCCCGATTCCACCCGTTATTTTCTATTTTTTCTTCGTGGCTGTCGGTCGGGGGATGTCTCCTCTTCTTTGATATTCCTTGTATTTTCTTTCTTCCTTCTTGCTTTGAGTTTCTAGAGGCGGAATCAGAACGAAATCCAAACTTGAAACTTTGGAAAAGTTTCAGGTTCGGATTTGGTTGCGGTTCCGGTTTCGCCGACTCTTTGGTCTTTCCCCCATTCTGACTCCAGTCCCATTTTGGTTTTCATCCCGGCTCTGACTCTACCAAAGCACTCAAAATCGAGAAACATTGAAGGGGTTGCTATGAGGTCTCGCCGACCCAATAGGGTTTTGCCGAAATGAAGGGAGCTCAGAGCGAAAGAAAGGAGATCGGTAGGACTCTTAGTGTCCGCTGTGACCTCTTGCCGACTATGATAGGAATGTCGGTGTAACTCTAGCCACCCACTGTGACTTCTCCCCAACATTCAAAGTCTCACCAATAGCGATGGGTCTGCCGAAGGTTTTGGCAAGACTCTCGCCGAATGTGGGTGTTTGGGCGATGAAATAAGGATATCGGTATGACACACCAAACCCACTATGAGGTCTTGCTGACCGTTGTTTGTCTTGCTGAGCACTACTACGAGGTCTAATCACATCGGGGAGACACAATTAGTGTCTCACCGACATGTGATTCTAAGGAAGCAACCTTTGACTGACTAAAAATCTACGTGGCACAAATTCAACCAATCAGAATATGTTAGGGCGAATCACAGACAGTTTTACTGTCGCAACTATCCTTGTGAAGAAGATCAACGAAATGCAGTGGTATGGATCTACTCTATGATCAGGGGTGATGAATCGGTTCGAAGGTAGTAGTTTTGTCTCTATGGAGGCCGACTATAGGGAAAATATGATTCCTTTTCTAGAAGGGATCAACTTGCAAAAAGATTTGGAGTGGGAATCAGGCAGAAAGGAAGAAGAAGCCGTGAGTCACAGTAACTACTGGAATATCAACTGGCAAGGGTCGATAAGCATTAATGATAGTACCTCAGGGCATTCAAGGCAGGTTCGGCGGGGAAGTTCGAAGGTGGACATGAAGACCAGGAAGTTAATGCTGTAGTTGCGAAAGATCAAGAGGGTCTTTCCTGGGGAAACTCTTCACCGAAATAGACAACAGGGATATAATTAAATGCAACATTAACTTCATTTGAAAAGATCTAAGGGCAGATCTTTCTGAGGACTGATATTTTTTGTAAACCCTAAGGTAGGGGCCGACGTCTTTTTATATATAAGGCATTTTTTGCCTCTTTGTAAAGGAGTTCTCCTTATGCTTTTCGAAAGTCTATGACTTTTGTAGTCCTTTCTCAGATTAGCAAATTTTTGTAACTCATTTTGGAGCATAGTATACAGAGTTTACCTTGGTCACTATTGATGTTTTAGATTACCCTCTTGTTCTTGCAAAGTGTTGTGCATTTCAGGTTCATGATCAAGTTATTTTTGTGAATTTATTTCATTCCTTTATAACTTTATCTTGTGTTTCATGCCTTCCTTTGCAAAAAGTATCATTATACAAATCACAAGCTGTGTTTATATAATAACATATGGATTCTAGTCTGTGAAAAATCTTTTCCTCTCTTGAAAAAGTGTGTGAATCAAACCGGTTTGTGATATATTAATGCAAAGATTACAAAACTTGATGTGTAGTCTTATGGTCATTAACAATTTTCAAGTGTAGCCTAAGTATTCCATTGCTCTTATCAGTTCGGTGTATCACCATAGTATTTAGATTTTATTTTTTATGCACTCCTCTCTTTCCCTTTACAAAATCAGTAGTTAGGTGACACCAAAGGAATTCGGCCTTCTCCGGAGGTTGACCTCTGTCTACAAGCGACCCACAGCTTTAGAGGTCTTCCCATGTTACACTGAGGTGTTGAACATCGGGTTCAACAAGGGTGCAATTTCAGGTGATAATAGGCAGTCAAAGCTTCCTCGGGGTTAAGGCATCACAATAGGGTTCCTTCAATACTCCTACATAAAGGGTGTCACCTAAGATGACAAAGTGGGATGAATTTGTAATGGAGGTTTTCTTGAGATTTAGGGTGATGTTGATGAGGAGGAATCCTATTTTTAAGTAGGTGAATATGTCATGGTACCAAGGATCACTAGGACCAATGATTTCACATATGAACCCAGATTCTGGTACCTCAAAAGCTGATATGAGAAGCTACTCTACAAGGAATTGATGTTTATGGATGTTTTGTGGGAGATCTAGCAATGATCCAATTGTAGCCATAGCATCAACCGCTCTTTTTTTTACCCTTGGTATCTACTCAAATGTTATGTCGATGAAGAATTCCTTGAGTTCCTCTACCATCTTTTTGTATGGGGTAAGTTTGTTGTCCTTGGTTTTCTATTCATCGTTGACTTGATTTATTACTAGTTGGAAATCCCCATAGACCTTGAGTTCCATGATTTTCCATTATGCTATGATTCAAAGTCCTATGATAAGAGATTTGTACTCCATAATGTTGTTGGTGCAAGGGAAAGACAACCTGTATGATTTTGGGATATAATCCGCTTGTAGTGTGATGAAGAGGATGCCTACTCCTGACCCATGCTATGTGTACGATCCATCAAAGTATACCTTCCAATGGTCTGGGACATTCAAATTGAAAGATTGATTCATCTGGAAACTCTAATACCAATGGGTTTTCTGCATATATGGGAGCTTCATCTAATTGATCTAGAATTGCTTGTCCTTTGATAGTTTTTCATTCTACAGATTCAATGTTGTACTTTGTCAATATCTTAACCCACTTGGCCATATGTCTTGTCAGAGTTGATTTGGGTAAGAGATACTTGAGGGGACCAATATTTGTGATGAGCTTAATCTGATGAGCCAACATATAGTGCCTGAATTTCTACGATGCAAACACGACTTCAAGGAAATATTTCTCAATAAATGTGTAGTTTAGCTCATATCCCACCAAGGTTCTAATAATTTAGTAGATAGCTCTTTCTTTCCCTATTTCATCATGTTGAGCTAGAAGAGCACCAAGAGCTACCGCTGTAGCTAAAATGTAAAGGATCAATGGTTTGTTTTGGATTGGTGGCATGAGGACTGGTGGTGTTAGCAAGTATTCTTTGATTTGATTAAATTCCTTATCACATTTCTCATCCCAATTGTAGCTTACCCCCTTGTGGAGTAGGTGAGGATAGAGAATGGTTTTATCAACCAACTATGCTATGAATCTTTAGATTGATTGAAGCCTTCCTTGCAAACCTCTTAACTGTTTTAGTGTTCATGGAGCCTCCATGTCTAAGATTTTCTTAAGTTTTGTTGGATCCATTTCGATTCCCCTCATTAACACAATATATCCCAATATTTTTCTTGAATTTATGCCAAAGACACATTTCTTGGGATTGAGTCATACCTTATATTCTTCTAGTCTTTCAAAGATTGGGCCCAATGTCAATATATGGTCTTGATGTTTCCTTGATTTAGCTAGTATGCCATCCACATAGTCCTCTATAGATTTGTGGATCATGTCATGAAAGATCAAAGTCATAGCCATTTGATATGTAGCTCCAAAATTTTTTAGCTTGAATGAAATCATATTCCAACAATAGGTGCCACATGGATAGGTGAAAATTGTTTTATGTTGTTCGTCCTTTGCGATCATGATCTGGTTGTACCCTAAAAATCCATCCATTAATGATAGAATTTCATGTCCTACTGTCAAATCTATAATCATATCTATGTTGGGTAGGGGGAAATCATCCTTAGGACATGCTTTGTTCAGGTATCTAAAGTCGGTGCAGATTTAGATGCTCCCTGTGGGCTTGGAAATAGGTACTAGGTTAGAAATCCATTTTGGATAATCAATGGGTCAGATGAATCCAACGTCAAGGAGTTTTTGTAGCTCAAATTTGATGAGTAGGGCGATCTACAGATGCATCTTTCTCAATTTCTATCTCATAGATTTTTCCTCTAGATAGACTGCTAGATGATGGACCACCACTTCTGGATCAAGGCCTGGCATGTCAGCATATGTGCATGCAAAGTTCACTTTCCTTTCCTTTAGAAATGCTACAATATTTTCTTGCTCCTTAGTCAAAAGTGACTCTGTGTAAAAGGTGATATATGGGGCCTCTCTGGTTCCCAAGTTCACTGGGTTGCACTTATTTTCTAGGACTACTAATTTCTCTTGATGGATGCCACTAAGGGGAAGATTGAATCCCTCATCCTTTGGCACCTCAGAGAGGTTTTCACCATTGGATACATCTTTTATTTTTACTATTTTGGGATTAGAAAATTCCACAATGTGGTTTTCACTTAAAGATCGAGACATTACTCTTAGATTTTCAATTTTGCGACCAAGAGATTTAATTGTTTCCCCATAGTATGCATGCATATCCAACTCTATGTCAAATCCTACTTTTTGATCTCCATACAGTAGATTATCCCTTAGTCTCATGAATTCTAAGAGAGCCTCATCATTTTCAAATGTATCTAAGATCGGTGGTCCTCATTGGTCACAGTCGATGAGTTAGGGGTAAGCGAGCTTTAGTTCAGTGATGGTTATTTGACTCGAAAGACATGGTGGTGATCATAAAGAGATGAATCCTAAAATAGCATGTGTAGCTTAGAGATGGGATCCTCAAAGTTACTGCTAAGCAATACATGGATCGAAGAGGAAGCTTTGACCATTTTAACAGGAACACCTTTTCCAAGTATGGTTATATTCATAGGGGTACATCCAAGGCCAAGATTCTTAGGGAACTTCTTAGGAATGATAGGTTGTAGCAGGTCATTGTCATTTTGTCTGAAATTTTCATTCTTGTTGTATCACCATATCTTCATTAGCTGTAGTCCTTTGTTGTCATCTTCCATCAGAAGATTAGGTACAGGTCTTTCATCTTGGTAGAGAAAGCTTGATACATCCTTTTCATCTACCATCTCTTTGCTTAGGTCTTCCCATTTTTGAAAGTGGCAGGTTCTGCTTTGAAGGTTTGAGATGTTTTGTCGATTGGGTGTAGTTTTCCATGAGATCTAGGAGATTGAGGTAATTCTCCTATCACAAAAGCAGTCTGATTTAACTTATAGTCCCCACAACCATTATCTTGGACTACAACCTTAATGTCTGGGATGTTCAAAATGGAGGGTGTCTTTGTCTCAGAAGTGGAGGCTAAAGTGGATGGATTACCATAGGGAGAAGTGGGTCCCTCATCATTTTTTAGAACTTGGGGGATCTTGTAATATTTGGCTCTGAGGTTTTTGCAATAATAGAAAGGTTTAGGGTCACCATGGATCGTGACTTCTTGATTTTTATATGGAAATTTTACACATTGGTGGAATGTGGATGCGACAAATTGCATCCCATAGATCCATGGACGCCCTTGGAGAATATTATATGGAAGCTCAAGGTTAAGGACCTGGCAGGTGGTTTCTATGATTGTTGGCCCCACTTGAATGGGGAGTTGGATGGTGCCTTGGGATACCCATTATTGATCATCATAGGCCCTGATGGTGATACCTTTCCCTTTTTCAATGACATCCTTTGAAAAGCCTATATTTTTGACTAGCTGCAAGGTACAAATATTTAGACCTGCACCCCCATCCACCAAGACTCTTTTGAATTTGTTCTTATGGAACAAGACCTCAAGATGGAGCATGCGGTTATGTGATGGTTGTGTGGGGAGGTCATGCTTAGAAAATGTAAGAAGATGTGGCGTAGTGATGTGTCTAACCATAGCTTGAAATTGGTCTGCATCAATGTTCGTGGGAACAAAGGATGTAGACAAGGCTCTCTAGAATATCCCTATGTGTAGGCGATATTTTAAGTAACTCCATGATGGATATTTGGGTGGGGGTTTTCTTTGATTATTCCAAGATGCTATAACCACTAGGTTTAAATTTAATATTGGCTAGTGGTGCTCTTGGTGGTGGCAATGGTCCTGTGATAGAGATCTTTCCGCTACGTATGGTGACTCCACCCTCTTCTCTAGGCCCTATGATGTTGACGACCATTACAAAATCATCTAAGGATGCTACAACATGGTTGTAGAAATGGTTTACATTTGTGTAATTCTTTCCTTTACCATTGTTGTTTCCTTTTTTGTGATATGGCATGGGATTCATGTATATCTTGAGATCTTGATTTCCTGCTAGTTGTTCAATGGTTATGGTCTTATCATCAATGAGGTCCTGGATAAAATTTTGAGTCTCATACAACTAGCTATTGTGTGTCCCTTGATCTTGTGAAAATAAAAAGGATACTTCTCATTATACCATGGTGGTTTAACGTGAGGTTCTTGGTAATTTTCATAGATGGGGACTATGATGAGGTTTTCTTGCACTAGTTGTTGCATGACAGATTCAATGGGTTCCCCCAGTGGTGTATACTTGCATTTTGGTGGATATTTGTTCCTTGGGGAGGTCCTCCTTGAGCATTCAAAATTTTGACCATTTGATTATTTAGTTGTTGTTGTGATGGGGTGTTTTGATGAATGGGTTGTTGCATGTTGATTTGATGAGTGTTTTGTGGGTATGTTTGTGTGTTTTTCCTTGGGGGACTGATCAAATTTTGCATCAACGACACCATCATTGGTAAATTTTTTATTTTTAGCCCATGTGCGAGGTTTGTCATTGTAGCTTGTCAATGGTCTATTGTCTTGGTAGATGGGTGTCCCCCCTTGTGCTATAAGGGCTCTTTCAATGTTGAGAGATTTGGGTATTAGTTGGTCATATGTTGTGATGAATTGCATTTTTAGATGGAAGGACAAACTCCCTTCAAGGTTAGAGATTATGGTTCCAATTTTTTGTTCCTTTTGCATGAACCATTTTATTTTGTTGGCCTTGGATCTCCATTGTTGTAGGAAAGATGCAAATGTTTCTCCCTTGGATTGTTTGAGGCTAGATAATTCCTTTACGCTCACTTCCATGCCTAAGTTAAATGAGTAGTTTTCTATGAACAAGTCCACGATCTCTTGGAACTTCTTGATTCTAGGAGGTAAGAAAGAGAACCATTCCATTGTTGGACCAACCAAGCTTTAGGGGAAGAGTCACATCATATATGAATCATCATATGCCACTTCCATACAATGTACGTGGAATTCTCTGACGCGATCCTTAGGATTTCCATTTCCTTGATATTTATCAAATTTTGGTATTTCGAAGCCTGGTGGGAATGGAACCATAGAAATGCTTCTATCAAATATATAGGGGCACAAATTTCCTTGTGTGTGTGATTTCTTTGTCTTCCCTGATTGTATGTCCTATATTTGTTGCAAGAGCAACTTGGCTTGCATGAAGAGATCATTTTGCGGACCAGGTGGTGGAATGTATGTGTTTTGGGGTGGTATGGTTTTTTGGGTGAATGATGGGGTGATGTGTGGGACTTGTATGTTAAGGTTCAAGGAATTTTGCTACATATTCGTGAAAGGTTATTGGAGGCTTTGTTGTGTGAGAATGCTTGTTGGTATGCCTATTGTTGTTGTGCAAACATTGCTTGTTCTTGGGCTTGTTGCTGCTGCTGTTGTTGTGCCAATAGCGCTTGTTGTTGGGATTGATGTTGTGTTGTTTGTTGCTATTGTGCTATCAATGCTTGTTTTTGTAAGGCTTGTCGATAGGCTTGTTGTTGTAACAATTCTTGCGCTTGTTGTGCTTGGTATTGAGCTTGTGCTTGGGCTTGTGCATGCGTTTGCTACTGTGCTTGTTGTGCAACTTGTTGCTATTGTAGCAAAGCTTGTACTTGCACTTGGGCTTTAGCTTGAGCTTGCACTTGTTCTTGAGCTTGAGTTTGTTGGGCTTGAAATTACTGCAAGGCCCTCTGGTAAGCTTGTGCTACTTGCAATGTGATACTATATTGATTTTTTGCATTTGGAGGTGGAGGTGGGGGATTTTGTGGGATGGTGTGAGATGATGTGGTAAGAGGTTGTAGGGGTGGTTTTAGGGGTGTTTGTTGAGGTGTTTGTTGAGTGATGACAAGGGGTTGAGTGGTGGATGGTGTATTTGATGTACCAATCCCTCGTGAGATTAGACCTTGGGATGTTTGAGGTGTTGTAGATGATGTGATGATTGGTTGAGAGATTTGGGTTTATGCCACTTGGTGTTGCAATATCAGTGGCATGTTTGGAGGATTTGGTATGATAGATGTGTTGATTTGATTTGTGCTTGGGGGGTTGAATTGGTTTGATTGATTTTGGATTAATGTGTTTAATGAAGGGATTTTACCTATAGGTTTGAATGGGTGTGGATGATGATGCCAAGATAGGGAATGATGGGAAGATTTGAGATGTGTTCCCTTGTGTAAGTGAGGAAGAAGCATTGAAAGTACCCACTTTTCCAAATAAATCCACTTGTCCTTGTGAGATGTTAGGATTGCATCCTTGTGTATCAATGTAATATGTGGGGGTAACATGAATAGTGGATGAATTATTTATATCATGGAATATGAGTGGCATAGATGGTTGCTAGGGTCTTGTGGGACGGTGTTTGGAATTCCCAATATTGTACTGGCTTCAAAATTTTGGTTGTTGACAAGTGGATGCCCTTGAAGGGCTTAGAGTAGTGAACTTCCCTTTGTGATCATAGGTTGACCTAGGGCATGAGATGATGATGGTTGAATGATTGGTTGGATGATGTTTGGGAATGAAGGTGTAAATGACATTTGTGATATGTTCCCCAAAGGTTGTTCAACAATGGTGCTTACATCAAAATCGAAAGGGAGTTTAGCCCCTTCTTTTGCCAATTCCAACATGCATTGGGTAGGGTTTAGCCTCATGACTGTGTTGACAAGTTTGTGAGTTTTGGGATTTTGTACTAGTTTGAGTATTTCATCTTGGGACATATCTTTGAAGTTATTCATGACATCCTCTACTTGAAATCCTCCCTCTTGAGGATCTTGAGGTAGTTGAGAGGGATTAAGTGGAGGGTTGATAGATACCCTAGGGTTGAATTCCATTTGACTTAAATCACTTGAGGTTGATGTTTCTTTATTTTTCTCCATGATCTTCTTGTGTTGTGACCTTTTTTGGACCATAAAATTGGGATTAACTTTTAGGAATATGTAAGGTGAACCTTTAACTCCTTTGGTTGATCTAAATTTTAAGTACAAAAATAAATTCTAGGATGTGCTTAAGGATGAAATGATGACGATGTGATAAATGAGGGGTAAATGGTATGGATGTTTGAGCTTTTGAGAACTTTGGATCAATACTAGACCTTAGGATTTTTTATTTTGATTGGTTTGATTTGGATAATGGACTTGTAGATCCCAAGATGTTAGATGTGATCTTGGGGTGAAATTGTCCAAAAAAGGGGTGCTAATTTAACTAAATGTGTTATAAATAATTCATCCCCACACACCTATCCAAACAAGATGAATTTGATTTTGATATAAGGATTTTCCAAAAGTCTAGCATAGATGATTTTTCTAAAGTTCTAAAATTTGTTTGTTAGATGGGTTTGATAAATGTTGTGACAAATGGGAGTGTTGGTTTTGATAAATGTTGTGACAAATGGGAGTGTTGGTTTTGATCCTAGATGAACCTAAAAAAACTTTTTTTACAAGACCAAGGTGTTGAAGAACATGCTAGACCTCCAAAGTGTTTCAAAAATCAAAGGGTTCATATTAAGCATACATGTCCGAATTGTTGAGTGGAATAAGTTTATAAAACCTTGTTACCTTCTTGCTTATCTTGCAGTTTTGTCTTAGTTTACACTTTCTAATGTATCTCCTTATAGCCTTTTGAGTATGACACATATGTTTGAAATGATGACATGTAGACCTTTGCTTTGGAATTTTGACTTTGTGGGAAATCATGAAGACAAACACGTGTGAGATTCAATTGTCTTTTTTATCTTGATTAAATGGATTCTTTTTAACACATCAACTCAAATTGTTTAAATTCCAAATTAAATGTCTATGTCTTAGCTCCTCTTCATTCCACAAGGTCCATTATGTGAAAATAAAAGAGTCAAGTCCATAGTTTCTCTAGGTTGACTTTGGAGAGAGAAAATTGAGATATGAGCCCAAATATTTAGAAGCCTCTAAGGATAAAATCCCTAGGGACAAGTAGTAATAATTGCAATCTTCAAAGATATCCACTCTTTCCAAAGGATTTGAAATTTTGATGACTTTTTAAATGTTTTTTTTCAATGTTTAAGATCTAAGAAATGTGTTTAACTAACTTGTAAAATGCACAATCCTAGGCTAGAAAGAAACTACTTCTTGAGTCCCCACTTGAATTTCTTCGAACACTAAGACAAAGTGAATAGCTAGAGATTTGGTGACACTGGCTCCCTTCCATGACACACATTTCTCAGGACCACCAAATCTCAAAATCCTGAAGATCCAGAGATCTTAAGGATTTTCCTATTTCAACTTTGAATAGTACAAATGTGGGGTGGCTTCGGAACAACCGTTCCTTTCCTAGTAAGCATAAAGGTGTTTTGGTCACTAAATAATTGGTTTGTAATAAGGGATTTCATTCAAGGTGGACATACATGTGACAAGATTAGCTCAAGATTATGGTCAATCAAGAGGTCTCCTAGTCTCTTCCTAAGAAGACATTTTAACATATCACACAGATACTAAGGGTGACACTTGTCAATATGACACATCCGTACTTGTTGCTTATGACTTTCGTCACAAACACATTATTTATATAGTGGCTTGAAAGAGCTTGGATTTAGCTTGCTTCCACTTGGGTCATTCCCTCCTTTCAAAGTGGGGAGCATACCCTCTAAAGATAGACAAAAGCAAGGAAGTACATTTGTAGTTTGACCAGCCAGATTGCGTGAAGCGCAAGGAGGGAACACACACAATGCCTTTTCCTCACACTAGAATGGGGTTCATTTTTAGATCCAAATTGAAATATGTGGGTGATTAGATAACAAATTTCAAAGGAATGCTTTTGATTCTCAAGATTTCCAAGTGGCGCGAGAGAAGTGCATACGCATTCAAATGACAAGAATTGTAAACCACAAAACAAAGAAGACACAATTTCTTTTTAATCACCAAAGTAAAGGTAATTTCATTTTTTAAAGCACCAAAAACCAAGTGTGAATTTTACTTGTTCAATTTTAATCCCACAAAACAATGTCTAGTAAATTTCTAAGTTTAATCTTAACCAATTTGAAAAAGATCAAATCAATGACTAGTTTTAAACCCCAAAATGAAGTGAGTTGGCCTAAAATAGAAAATAAAAGTAGAAAATGGATGCTCTAGACTATTACAATAAGCATTTAAAAATGATTTTTCAAGTTCCAAGCCCCACTTCTCGAACTCAAATATGCTTGTTAGTTTTTAATTCCAATGCCCAATTTCAATGCCACTTATTCTTTATGCAAACCAAATTATATGTAAACAAAGCTCTAATTTAACAGGAGAAATTCTCAGATCAACATAAACTTGATCTTTGCACCTTCCTGGATCATCTCAAACCCGCAATGAAAACAAAATCCAAAATATTGCAATGCAAAGAACAAGTTAAGCGATTGGAATTTACAGATTTAATTGATCTATATCCTTACACATGCACAAAGAAAAATCAAGTCTGGGAAAAAATGCAATGAAATTGAAGCAGTAGGCTATGTAGAAAAAGCTTTAAAGGTCACTCCACCAAATAAAGTTATGTCTATCCTATTATCATAGCATTATAGAGAGGTATCCAATAGTCAATTAAAGCTTTTTCGAACTCACCCAACAATTAGAAATTGGACATTTTTAATTATTTAAATTCAAACAAATCTAGAAAAGATAATGTGAGAATATTAAAGATAATTTCAGGATATTAAAGAATTTGAAGTAGAAATCTACCACAAACACTATCACCTCAAATGAGAAGTCTAATCGATCAATTCAGATTTCCTGCAAACAAAATCAACATTGGATAAAGCTAATTGTCCCCTCAAATCGATTTAGATTTCTTGATAGATATATTTTTTTATTAGACAAAGAATCAAATATAATCAAAGACAATAAAATGTCACATGAAAGTAAGAGAAAATAAAAATAAAAATTGCACAAGATATAAATCATAGTGATATTTATCTTTTTAAGACAACGTTGATTTGGTATCAGTTGCTTATTGGACATAGTTAATGAAGATATAGTCAATCTAGAATTAGGTTGCATGGGTTATGGAGGAGAAGTTAATGGGAATTTCTAATGTTCTATAATATGCACAGACAATTCGAAGATTCTGCAACACCACTTCAAATAGCACTGACTGATTTGAAGGTAGGAAACCATGTATTATTTTAGTTCAAAATAAATAACTCTAGATGGATTTGATGACCAACAACAAGTTACTCCTTATTCACTTCACAAAAGCTATCGATTCTTCCTAATTATGCAATGGAATGCTAGTGATGTGAACTCTTTGACAATGCTTGAATTATAGAAGAAATTATCCAACATAGCCCTTGCCTTGGCACTAAAAAAATGCAACATTCTTGGCAGCAATTTCTACAACTTTTGCATTCTTTAGCATTGTTCCATCTCAGCTTGGAAAATGAAGGCAACAAGGAATTTTCTAGATTCAAGACTTAACTTAATGCCGAGGAAAAGAATCATTTATCTACTGCCATACTGAATGGTCCAGTAAATGAGGGCAAACGAATTAGGAAAAGAATCATTTATTGACTTGGAAAACGAAGGTAGTAGGGAATTTTCTAGATTCAAGACATAATGCTGAGGAAAAGAGGACAAAGGTGGCGCCTAAAGACTTGGGGGTTATATGAGCAAAAAAAAAGACTTTTTTCCAATCTAATGCTGTAATTGATATTAAAGAAACAATCCTACCTCAAGAATGATGTCGCGCCTGCAAATTATTGTATTAAAATATGCAAAATATATATAATCTTCATAAAGTTCATAGATGCACTATACAAATGTTAGTTGTTCATTATGATCTATCACTTCAAAAACTAACAATTCATTCACTATTTCAGACAACACTTATCACTTCACCTCACTGAAATCTGCTAAGCAGAATAGACTTTATATTCCTATTTATTGCATGAATCAATATTAGACAGAAACAAAAATGACTTTATATTCTTATCTAATGCATGAAATTGGAGTGAAAATACTTTATATTCTTATCAAATGTATTACATAGTGGGTACCAAAATGTGAACACTAAATCTGCACTTGCTCAAAAATTGATAAATATTAGCATATTAGTCAATTTAAATAAATAAAATAAAGAATTCCTATGAGATATTTAAACATGCCAGATATGCAAACAAGACAATAAATACCAAACTAAATGAAAGCATATGAAAGCATGTTCAAACCCTATCTCGTAGTGGGAGTGGTGCTCCTTTGATGTGGAAAGAATTCCCTTTCCCACCCCCTTTGATAAAGCTTCCAAGATGTGATGAAATGAGTGAAGAATGTGCCTATAATGAGATTGCTTAAGATTGTGGATCCATTTCAAGTAGAAGAGTCTTCTATAAATAGGGTTGAAGGGTTGAAGAATGAAGAGATTGGAGGAATGTGGGACTAAAGGAGAGCCAATAGGAATATGACACTTTTCACAAGGCTAATGGATGAAGGTGGAGCATATTTTGGAGAATATGTATAGTTAAGAGGATGTAAGAGAGATTAATACATATGGCTGAGAGTGTAAGAGAATGTGGGTGAGGATGTAAGAGAGATTAATGCCTTTGTAAGAGGCATTAATATTTGGGCAAGAAAGTTATATAAGTGGAGTTATTGAAGGAATATTCCCAAAGAATATGCCTTTGTGAGGGAAAATAAGTGAATTAGTTAATTAAAAGAAATTATTTTCATGTGCAAGTTGGTTAGTTGATCAGAGGTTTAGTTTGACCAAGGTTGAGTCAAAAGCTAGAGGATGGGTAATGATGATTAGGAGTTAATTAATTCAGAATTAATCAATTTGAAGGGATTAGGGGATTGTGACATTTGATTTTAATAATTTGATTTATTCAATCAAATGAGAGGACTTTAAATAAATTGATTTATTTAATTAAACATGATGAACATTAGTGAATTAATCTAATAAATTGCTTTATTTGATTAATAGAAGAATTTGATAATCTGAGTGTCTACTCAAAGGATTTTTTTTTGAATACTTTCAATCTTCTCAACAAAATTTTGAGGCATCTAAAAGAGACTTAAGGCATAAACTGATAGGTTTTAGAAAGTAGACTTAATCAACTGAACTTTCCCAGCTTGGCTTAACAAAGCACCTTTCCAACCAGCCAACTTAGAATTAAACTTATCCACCAAGCCACACTAGAAAGAATTAGGAACATAATTGGAGCACAACAGAAGGCCCAAATAAGATGACGATAGTTCCCAAATTTGACACTACAAAATCTGAGCAATTCTTTACTGCCTATGATTAGGAGTATTGAGAAAAAGCACAATACTCTTGGGAAAGCCAACCTTTTTCCCAAAAGCCGCTTCATACTTTTGCAAAATAAGCCTAATCCACTACAACAAATCCCTGTGATTAGCTCCTTTTTTTGTTCCATTTTTTGCTTCCACCCACTGTTTTAATGTATTTTTCTCTAGCTTTTTGGAAAAGTTAGCATTATTTTTTGGGATGGCGTTATTTTTGGCATTTTTTGCACCAACCAGGACAAGCAGGCACTAATTTAAGTGCAAACTAGCACTGAAATAGCACCAAAATTAGCGCTAAGATTAGCGCCAAAATTAATGCCTAGTTTAGCGCCCATATTAATGCCAAAATTAACGCCAAGATTAGCGCCGAAATTAACGGTTACAGTAATGCCAAAATTAACGCCAAAATTAGAAACCAAATTAATGTCTACATTAGCACCCATATTATTGCCTAATGTAACACCTATTTTAGCACCTGCTTTAGAGCCCGTTTTAGCGCCTAATTGTTCTGATCTAGCAGGGATTAAGGGTGTTAGAACAAAAAATATTTCCCCAATATTCACTAGCCTTCAATTTCTTGCCTACATTTCACTTGTATCAAAAGATCTAATGCCTTTGATTTTCATTGTATTTAACATGAAATGTAAAAATTTGTGTGACAAGATCCATACTGTCACTAGCATTCCCTTTGTATATACCCATTTATTCCTCCAGATAATCATAAAAAAAGTAAAATTTTCCTTTACCACAGTACTTTGTGCAAATTAAGGGTTGAGGGTTGAGGGATTAAGGGTTGATGGTTGAGAATTGAGGGTTAAGGGTGGTTTAATGTATAGGGTAAAGGGTGTAAGGGTTGAGGGTTGAGGGTTTAAGGTTGAGTGTAGAGGGTAGAGGGTATATGGTTCAAGGATTAGGGTTGAGGGTCCAATGTATAGGGTAGAGGGTATAGAGGGGATGGGGGATTAAGGTTTAAGGGTACTTGAGGGTTGAGGGTAGAGGGTAGAGGGATTAGGGTTGATGGATTAGGGTCAACTAGGGTAGAGGGTACTGGGTTGAGGGTAGAGGGACATAGAGGGTTTAACAGTTTAGGGTTTAGGGTATCAAGTTGAGGGTATAGGGTTGAGGGTTGAGAATTGAGGGTTGAGGACAGTTTAATGTATAGGGTAGAGGGTAGAGTTGGTAGAGGGTGTAAGGGTTTAGGGTTTAAGGGTTGAGGGTATATGGTTCAAGGATTAGGGTTGAGGGTCCAATGTATAGGGTAGAGGGTATAGGGGTTGAGGGATTAGGGTTTAAGGGTACTTGAGGGTTGAGAGTAGAGGGTAGAGGGTCGAGGGTTTAAGGGTTGAGGGCTGAGGGATTATGGTAGAGAGTAATTTACTTAGGTTTAAGGGTTTAAGGGTTTAAGGGTTGAGGGATTAGGGTTGAGGGTATAAGAGGGTATTGGCCAGTTGAGGGTAGAGGGACATAGAGGGTTTAACAATTTATGGTTTAGGGTATTGGGTTGAGGGTATAGGGTTGAGGGTATAAGAGGGTAGAAGGTTTAAGGCTGGCTTATGGTTTAAGGGTTTAGGGTTGAGGGACGCTAAGGGTTGAGGGTAGAGGGTTTAGTGTATAGCTATAATGTTTGAGGGTATAATATGGTTGAAGGTCAATTAGGGCTGAGGTTCCAATGTAGAGGGTAGAGGGTATAGGGGTTGAGGGTTTAGGGTTTAAGGGTTGAGGGTTGAGGGATTAAGGGTTGAGGGTTGATGGTTTAATGTATATGGTAGATTAGAGGGTAGAGGGTTTAAGGGTAGAGGGTTGAGGGTATATGATTGAGGGATTAGGGTTGAGGGTCCAATATAT
>VDFB02179234.1:85929030-85939864 GCA_007258455.2 Sequoia sempervirens
ATGAAGCTTAAAGTTAAATTAAATTAAATTTCCACCATATAAATACAATAGGGTCTGGGAAGGATATCTCTACTATTTCTACATATATTTTTCTAAATATAGGCATGCTAGTTCAATATTGTTGAATGTACATGAAGAGACCACTATAGCACTTATTTTAAAGAAATTGGGAGATACATATCAAGATAAATTTATAGTTAATAAAATATTTCTAATAAACAAGTTATATGCCATCAAAATGGAGAGTGGCGGTTCTATAGTTTAACACTTGAATTAATATTAATGAAGCATTTCAAAGTTTAGGCCATAAGAATCATCTATTTTTAAACATGGATTGAAAATAATTCTAAAAATTTAGAAGTCTTGGTCATTAACATTATTGTCTCCTACATGTAAAATAGGAAAAAAATCATTATGAAGTTTGATCATGAAATTTAAAATAGGCACCTCTAAAAAAACGTAAGCCCTGCTAGTGCAATATTCATTTTGATTTATTTTTCAGAAATTTTATGAAGTTTAAAGTTAAGTTAAATTAAATTTCCACCATATAAATACAAGAGGGTCTCGGGAAGGATATCTCTTGGCTTATTTTACATAGATTTTTCTAAATATAGGTATGCTAGTTCAATATTGTTGAATGTACATGAAGAGACCATTATAACACTTGTTTTAAAGAAATTGGGAGATACATATCAAGCTAAATATATAGTTAATAAAATATTTCTAATAAAAAATTTATATACCATCAAATGGAGAGTAGCGGTTCTATAGTTTAACACTTGAATTAATATTACTAAAGCATTTCAAAGTTTATGCCATAAGAATCATCCTTTTTTAAACATGGATTGCAAATAATTTTGAAAATTTAGAAGTCTTGGTCATTAACATTATTGTCTGCTACATGTAAAATAGGCACCTCCTAAAAGCTATTACAAGTCTCTACCAATACAATATTCATTTTTATTTATTTTTTAGAAATTTTATGAAGTTTAAAGTTAAATTAAATTAAATTTCCACCATATAACTACAATAGGGTCTCGGCAAGGATATCTCTTTGCTTATTTTACATAGATTTTTCTAAATATAGGTATGCTAGTTCAATATTGTTGAATGTACATGAAGAGATCATTATAGCACTTATTTTAAAGAAATTGGGAGATACATATCAAGCTAAACCTATAATTAATAAAATATTTCTAATAAACAAGTTATACACCATCAAAATGGAGAGTGGTGGTTCTATAGTTTAACACTTGAATTAATATTACTGAAGCATTTCAAAGTTTAGGCCATAAGAATCATCCTTTTTTAAACATGGATTGCAAATAATTCTAAAAATTTAGAAGTCTTGGTCATTAACATTATTGTCTGCTACATGTAAAATAGGCAAAACTCATTATGAAGTTTGATCGTGAAATTTAAAATAGGCACCTCGAAAAAAAACCTAAGCCCTGCCAATACAATATTCATTTTGATTTATTTTTCAGAAATTTTATGAAGTTTAAAGTTAAATTAAATTAAATTTCCACCATATAAATACAATAGGGTCTCGGGAAGGATATCTCTCGGCTTATTTTACATAGATTTTTCTAAATATAGGTATGCTAGTTCAATATTGTTGAATGTACATGAAGAGACCATTATAGCACTTATTTTAAAGAAATTGGGAGATACATATCAAGCTAAACCTATAATTAATAAAATATTTCTAATAAACAGGTTATACACCATCAAAATGGAGAGTGGTGGTTCTATAGTTTAACACTTGAATTAATATTATTGAAGCATTTCAAAAATTAGGCCATAAGAATCATCCTTTTTTAAACATGGATTGCAAATAATTCTAAAATTTTAGAAGTCTTGGTCATTAACATTATGTCATCTAATGTCATCCAATGTTTCATTGTCAATGTTCATGTTCTTCAAGTATTTCATATTATATCATCATCCTCATCTTGACCTACATCATCTTCATATCATCATTGAAATTTGACTATAGACCATCTATATTCCTGTGACAAGTTTTGGGTCATCATTTCTATACCATCCATATTGTTGTCTTCTCCATAACATCATCTAACTCTAGATTGTTGTCTTTGTCCTTGAACATAACCATTTTCAACATCATCATGGATTTCAATTCTTTTGATGTTCTCTAACTCTCTCATTGTGTTTGCTATCATTGTTTTGCTCAGTATCCACTAATGTTTCATCAAATACATGCCTTAATATTGGATCATAATGTATGAAAAACATCCATTTCGAGTCCAAAATATCTTCATATAAAAATACTTGCACATGAACGACATACATATATTAGACGTATGTTATAACAATTTTATTGATTAATAAACACGTATATATTTGCAATAAACTATGAATTATTAGATTAATGATCACTACTACTTCTTGTTTGATTTAAAGAAATACCTGCTCACAATGAATTGGTAGAACATAAGGCTCCTTATCCTCTGGTAGGAAGCATGAGGAATCTATAGAAAATAATCCACTATGGGTATCATGTCTTTGTGTCCTCTCAAATGCTTCATACCATCTACACTTAAAAATGCAACATTTAAAAGAGTGGTAATCCAACTCAATAATTTATTGTATTTTCCCAACATATTGTAGATTCCCTTCAATTGTATTCTTATCTTTTGAGCTTGATCAACTGGATTGCTTGAAGTCAACCATGATGCCACGATCAAAGGATCATCTCTTTACATCTACACTTTCTACATGATAATGTCGGCCGTATGCCCACATTGCTGGATATTTCCTCGCCTGTGAAAGACCATTTATTTTAGTGAAAACAAATATAATGATGAATATTAAAATAGTTAATAGTGTCAAAACTATAAGGAAACAACATTTTGTAAAATTCCAATGGTACCTTTCTTTCACATCCTCTAGACATGTTGATATCATCTTTTGTTATGTTTGAATCTATACCTGCATCTTCTATTCAATTTTGAATTTGTTTAGTAACCCATTCTAGTGTTCAATCTTTACCCCATTCCATAAGCAGATTAGTGGGAAGTGAAGTATTCATTGGGTTTGATCTCCTAAACTGTCTCCTTGCTTCTAACACTTCTCTCTTTTTATCATACAGATCAATCCATTTGTTCATAAAGTCCATGTGGTATAGAATGAACTTGTTGAGTATCGAACTTTCGTCTACACCTATTACATGTCAACATGTTTTTTTCAAACTCCAAATGTCATGCGTTAATTTGAAAAATAAATTACTGAGTAAATTAATGATTGTAAGAAAAACAACCACATTGATCGTGAATTTACTTACTAATTTCTACTTCAACACCATTAGATTTTGGTTTTTCTCCATCAATAATATCTAATGGTCATTCTTCATCCCAGACGCATGGCCCATCTTAAAAATCCTTACTAAGGAATTCACACAGGAATAAAAATGCTTCATTCAATACATACCCTTCAGCCATGCAACCCTCTGGATGTGCTTTTTGTCGGACATATCTTTTAAGATTTTTCATATACCTCTCAAAGAAAAACATCCACCTTGTTGATGCGACACTCGCCAATTCAATGCCATTGACTAGGTGTATAAGTAAATGGACTTGTAGGTCCATGAAACTTGTAGGGGGCTCCTTCTCAAATACACATACAATATCTGCAATTTCCTTCTTCCACTTTGACACTTCAAATTTGTGGATCTCCTTGGAGGTCACCCACCTAATATAAGAATAGTAAATTAGTATGAACCTTTAGTCATAGATTAAAATGCAATATAATATCTCTATGTCTCTCACACATGAACATTTCATATAACCACATACCTTGTTAATGCCGAAAATCAACCTATGACATTCCTTAAGCTTCCAACCAAGACATGAATCCGCTTAATTGCCAATAGCATGATATGCTATCAAACACATTTATGAAAAGGTCATTAGTAATTTTTTCTAACACAACAAAATATCAAAATATATTTAGTACTCAAATCGTTGTTACCAGTAAATGTTAAATGATGATATATAATACCTTCATAAAATTATGAAAATCATGTGTTTTAAATACTATGATATGGCCATCAACTGTAAAAGATTTAGCTAATGATGACCCATAGCCAATAGGTGTCCTTATTAAACGAATGACATTTTTTAGTTGCTCTAGCTCTTTTTTTTTTTCAAAATTCATGGAGCTTCTACATATGTTTCATTTTCCTTGCTTGGCCACAAATGTTTTATATCAAATTTGGTATGTGAAAGAGCAATATCTCCCCTCAAAGACAAGGTGTCCTCTTTTCCTGATATATGTCAAAATATAGAATCTGGGACATTTTTGAAGATGTGCACAAGATTTAATAGGTGAGATATTAATAGATCCTTCCATTAAGAGAGCTCATAAAATATGGATTTCCTTTTCATTCCTTCTCGAATATTAACTACAACTTGTTATGGTTCTTCAATTGAATTACCCCCAATCAAAAAATCCTCCCAAGCTTTCAATTCAAGATCTTCATACTTCTTAAGCCAATCACCTAGACCCATAATCATGGAAGGGCCTCTATTTTCAACTTTTCCATCAAATTGATTCTTTAGGCGATTTCTAAACTTATGATCTAGTGGTAGAAAAACCATGTTGTTTGCGTAAATAAATTTATGTAGATCTTTAGAATACTACCCTTGAAATTATTTTGCACATCTTGGAAATGCAAATATCCCCTTTGTTTGAAGCCCTGTAATTCAATAAGTAATGTTAATAACATCAAATAAATAGTATAAAACTAAGTATGGAAGTTCGGATGAAAATAAATTGTGAGTGTAAATACGTAAATATTTTTTCTTGCCAAAACAAACACCAAGTCCTGGGAAATCATGAATAGTCCAACATAGCACACCATACAACATGAAGGACCTATTTGATGGAGGATGTGATATGTCATACATTCTTATGCCTTTCCATAGTAGTTGCATCTCATCAATAAAAGGCACAAGATAAACATCCATGTTTTTAACTTGATGTTTTCCTGGAACAATGAGAGTTAGCATAAGGTGCTCCTTTCTAACACTCATCCATGGGGGAATATTGTATACTATCAATCTGACTAGCCAAACACTATAATTTGAGCTCAAGAAAGAGAATGGGCACACTCCATCAATTGCAAGACCAAACCTGATACTACGAGGTTCATCTTTGAATTTTCTTGGCCATTTTTCCTCTATGTGTTTCATTGCTTTGGAGTCGGCCAGAATTTGCATGAATCCATCTTTACTCCTATTCTTTGCATGCCAATCCATCAATTGTGCAAGTGACTTGCAACGAAACATTCGATGAAGTCTAGGTATAATTGGCATGTGTCGTAAAACCTTCTTTGGAACTATAGGACCTTGTACATCTGTACGATATCTCTTCTCTTTGCATACAGGGCATTCTACCTTGTTTTGATATTCATCTTTGTATAAAATGCAATCATTTTTACATGAATGAATTTTCTTATATTCAATCCCCAACTCAACCAACAAAAAACGCGCCTCTCTACAAGTTGATGGCAACACATTCTCTTCAAGGAATATTTTAGTTTTTAGTGCCCTATAAGATTGACATAGATTAAATCAATTGAATGTTTGACTTATGATGAACATGTTTGATATGTCAATCTATACTAGGATTATTTATATACAATATATGGTTTTAAAATACCCTTAAAGAAATATAAATGAAGTTGATGAATGTTTACAAATTTTGTACATGAATTGACAATGCAAAGTAAGAAATAGATTTCAAATCACTTCAGTAGGGTAGTGAACCCTTTGTCTGACCAACCAAATAGTGACTTGATTTCTAATAATATTAATGTGCATGCCAGTTTTGAGGTTCTACTTGCACCCGATTTGAACACGGGTGTCTTTGCTGCTTGCTTGATGGAGTCTTTCAGGTTGTTATCATCAACATTACATTGGTGGTAATTACCCCTTCTATCATCGTTACTTTCAACCATATGATCATTATTGTCATCATTGTTTCCATCCCCAAAGAAACCTGTAAGTGCATTTCATTCAATCCTTCTTCATGCATTGCATTTTCACTATCATGATCATCATCATTAAGGCTAGGTGGCATGTCATCAATGTATGCAGATCTCATCAACTCTTCAAATTTCTCAGCGGGTAGTATTCTCTTCAATCTTGCTCTTTTCGCCCTAGTATTGTTTAAAGGGTGGTTTGGATCATCCCATCCAAATCTTAATAACCCAGTTGGATCATGGGTATTAGTATGTGTTTCATCAACATCTTCTACCTATCAACAAACACAAGCATTATTTAATGTTTTCCAACAATTGGATAAATCATAAATGTATCAATTTCAAAGAAATATAATCAAATATGGCTTAAAAAATATAAATATAAATTGTATGAACATATATACATCAGTTGAATAATGGAACATTATTTTATAGACTACCTTTTTTATACAATAATTTAAATAAAACACAATTTTGACAACATAGTTTATAAAACATCAGTCCACACTCATCTATTATTCTTTGGTTTTTTTCCCTTAAGAACATCCTCAGGGAGACCTTGTTCTTCCCTTTTCTTTCGCGCAGGAGTGCTTTTTAAGAAGGGGTAATCAATCAATAACTCATCCGCAATGGTAAGGTCCATAATAGCCTCAACCATTATCAATCTAGTAGCCTCTCTTTCCATATCTCCATCTTTATCATTTATAACCTCAACAAATTGACAATTCAGTCTTACAGTATTGTCCCTTCCCTTACTACTATTTATAAATCCTACAATATTTTTGTGTGTGTATGCACGCCCATCTATATACATAAGATGACCTCTATTCATTTCTTTTCCACTTTCCAATTGGAGACGACGTGTATACATACTCGAATTTAGACCATATGCTGACATGCTAGGCTTATATTTTGTTAGCCTTCTCCATTCACCATTGTAATATGATGTACCATAATATGGCATTAATCTCCTAGTGGTTTATTTTGAATTATTTCTATGTTTAGATCCCACA
Organism: Sequoia sempervirens; assembly: GCA_007258455.2. NCBI lineage: Eukaryota > Viridiplantae > Streptophyta > Pinopsida > Cupressales > Cupressaceae > Sequoia > Sequoia sempervirens. The sequence continues at coordinate 85,936,048 of VDFB02179234.1, forward strand.
TGTACATTTTAGACAATAAAGAGGCTTAGATTCACTCCATGAATATTGGAGGGTCGTATCATGGAGCTGTATCCCCAAAATTGAAACAACTCGTACACTCTAGGTAGCTGTTGATCACTAGGCCAAGCGTAATATAGTCAACAATCAAATGTCTCTTTGTAAATTGATCTCAAACTCAGGGGAAATTCATCATCTCCATCACATTCATTCTCATAGGGTATGTAGTCCACCTTCCCCCTGTCTTTAAGCAAATTATGCATCTTTAAACCAGTTCTTGTTTTGTTACTTATTTTCATCAATTCCTCATCTTTCAAGCTGGTGTATTGGCACATATTTTTGTTAGATGTATCATCTGATAAATGATCATTGCCCTCTACGCTGGAAGTCGGTGATCGAAGAAACTTTATATGAAGAACTTCATCCTGCAAGTATCCATTAAGAAAAAAATTAGTTATTTAAAATAAAACAAAGTAACAAATGAGAGGCGTCAGTGCGGAATTTCGCTGCATGAATTTCATGGACGGGACAGTGGGATGTAAATGCAGACGCGGTGGCGGGCGGAACGGGCAACCATTTTGAGAAAATGCACCGGTGTTTGCCAAAAGTATTTGACCGTGGTCGTTTTCAGTGGGTGCGTGTTCGTTGGAAGGACGTTTATTAGCGTTCTTTGGGCGTGCCTGCGGGTTGAAGCGGTGCAGGACAGACGCAAAGTGCGCCTCTTCTTCTTTTGCTAGTTGAATCGCTCAGCTCTACATTTGCTCCAATCTCCATCTAAAATAATCAACAACATGCATTAATTTATGTCATGATTGGATAATACATTATAAATTTTAATAATAATGTGAAAAAAGATGGATGTATCAAAAAATTCCATCAGATCATTTTTTCCTAAGTTAAGTCAAAATTTGAGTACTTGATGTCCCGCTTCATCCATTATGTCCTCATTTGATATAACACGATCTATTTCCATGGGCCTCGTCTCAGCCCTATAATACACAACATAGTAAATAATTTTTAATACACCAATTATATCATTTCAGCGAATATGCTATCCAACACAAAACCTCACTTTAGTCATATATTTGACATATTGATATCATGTTTTGGCTATCTTAATTTTCAAACTTTTCCCTTGATCATAGAATCACATTTAATCACCATTCTTGTGCATTTTCAACCAATAAGTTTGACCTCAGAGGCATCATGGACAAAAAAATGACTTTATCTCCTCTATGTTGTAGCATTTGTGAATTCATAAACACCTTCCTCCTTTGGTTGAGGTTGATTTCTCTTCTTACCTCTATTGTATCTACAAATTCCATTGTCATATCTATTTCCACCACTTTCCTCTCTACGATTTAGTATATCTACGTCGTCCACGTCCTCTCTCCATGGTCTCCTCTGGATCCTGTAATACACAACAATGAAAATAGTCACATAACAGTTGTGCACCAAGAGAATATTGTTGAAATCATCTTGTTAATACATTCGCTTTTCATTAAGACACACTATGAAAAACAAAATAGGGCATTGCAACATTTTTCTCTTCATAAAAAGTCTACACGCAGAATGTTGACAACTAGAGCTCAAATCTCTCTAGGAAGCATGCAATACACATAGGATGTTGATGCAATGTCAATGTCACATGATAATGATTTAGTTCTCATAGATGATTTTTCATAATTCCCCAATAAGTCGTATATCTAAGATGATAGTAATGAATTAGGGTTTGTCCTTTTATACAAATCTATAACATGTAATTTGAAATATTTCACACTTTAGATGACTCATCTAGTTGTATAGGGGTCATTTATGAGTTCACAAATCTAAACTCTATTAGTTTTTCACCCAAAAAATTGAAATGGGATAAGGAATAAATAAAATAGGGAACCATGATTGCTCTCTTGGAACATATGAAGATGAAGTCAATTTAGGATCAATTTATTTATCAACTTCTAAGAAAAATGCATCATTTTGCATTGCTAGGCCCTAAATTAGACACACTTTGCACCCAAAATAGATCACATTTAAGGCTAAAAGTCGGTGTTAACTACGCCAACTATAGCGCCGACTACTAAATCAAAAACAAAAATTAAAAACTTCCTGCATCAAGGAAGAGATGACAGGAGAAAAACGCTACGCAAAAGAAGAGAGGAGAAAAAAGGGAAAAATAGCGCGAAGGAGGGCTACAAGCAAGTAGATCAGAAATTCAATTTAGTTTGCGACACCATAGGTATGGTTACAATTTATTTTTTCGTTCCCACAAATATTTTTGTTTGGATTAAATGGAAAGGATTGTGAAGAAAGGGTTGTGAATATTTTCTTGTTTAGAAGCGAATCGTTCAAGTCTCATGTGGTTGCAAAGGAGGAGGGTAAAATTGTAGACATTGCATTATTTCCTTTGCATCTGAGAGTAGTGAACGCATTTCTAAAACCCCAATGCCCCAATTCGCTTATCATTCCCATCCCAAGCTTTCAGATTTCGGTTCAATTTCTCAGACCTTCCTTCCACACCTTTCTCTGAAGACAACTTTCTTGCTTCCTTCCTAAAAAATTAGTCAAGTGATTTCACGACAAGTCGTTAAACTGCATTCACCCCACTGCAGCCAGGTACCATGGGAATAGAGGTTGGTCAAGACAATACGAGGAGATAGGGATTTTGAGATGACAGTTGAATAATAGATCATTTCCTCAAATTTGTGAGACCTTCGGGCTTAAATTAGCTATTACTAATTTTCACTTATTCTTTTATAGAACAATGAGCTTGTGGTTTCAAACTGATTGTGTGCACACATTCATTTTCTTTCTAATTAGTGGATGCGACTCGAGCATGGGACCTATCTGTGTTAACTCTCAATAAAACCACACTCTGCACCCTTTTAATCCAGAAAAGATTACCATTCTATATAGGTGCACAAGCGTTAATTTTTTTATAATATATTTGTTTCATTTTGCATATATTTATATCCTTTCAAATATATTTATATTCTATATAGGTGTGCAAGCAATTGATTCATAGGCATTTAAATCCAGAAAGAGAGTTATTCAAGGTAAAACTTTCATACCACAAACTGGACGAAAACTTTCATACCTAATAGTGTGTATTTTGTTTGCCTCCACAGATTGGACGAAAATAATTTGCCCTAGGTCGCCTCAAAATGTCAATCAATAGAGGGAAGAGAGCAAAGGGAGAAGACTCTGGCCACAACGAGGTAATTCATTGTCAATTTATAGATTTGCAAATGTTTCTATTATTTCTTTCATTTTTAGTTTTTAGTTTTTTATTTTCAAATTTAAACGAAGAAATTTATTATTATATATATAGGGACATGAGACTGACAAAGATAAAGAGGCATTGGCTTCCATATTGGGGGTAGAGGTAGTGAACAAATTGGATGTTGTGGACTTGACAATGCTTGCCAAATATATAGAAAAATGATCTAGTGAAGCCCCTCAAACATTGCAACCAAATCAACCATGTTAAAGGGAATCAATTGATTCCCCAAGCAGTCCTGGATCGAGCAAAAGATCTAAGAGGAAACCAATAACAGTAAACTCTAGGAATGTGGAACAGGGACCAGAGACTTCCACTATCCTAGCCACTCCTGGGACATAGACTTCTTCCACCACACCATCTTTTGCATCTTGCAATGGTAGCTACGATACCAAGATAGAATATGATCTGTATAGGATCTAGACTAAATTGCATTTTGAATGCTTAAATTTTATAATGGTTATTCCAAGTTAATTAACAAAAAATTAACTCATGGAAATAATTACAATAATTAAAATGACAAGGTGATAACAACAGAATGAA
>VDFB02179234.1:85939964-86046238 GCA_007258455.2 Sequoia sempervirens
TCTACATGCAAGATTAAGAATAAATATGCCAAATTCCACCACAAACCTATCACTTTCTCTCCTTCACTTCTCTCTTATTTTCATGAATCTTTTAAAATTCCAACATGGGTTTTGTGCACATCGTTCTCAACTTTCTAGATCATTTTGAAAGTCTTGATTTTGTTACCGTATGAGAAAGTTATGTCTGATTTATTGAAACTAGGTCTCATAGCAATGACCCAAACAATCTCCTTCTTCCCCAAAATGCTAGTCAAACCTCTACCTCCTCCATTCTAGCATGGTAATTAATGCAAAAATGGCCTCTTTAATTTTTTTCTAGGAAAATTCAAACTTTTTCCAAAAATTACCATCCAATTCATCATCCAGCAACTCCACTCCCCATACACCAGCATCATAGAAAATATTTTATTCCCAAATCATTAATACTTTGTGGGAGTTACAAAATAATAATAATAATAAAATACATTTCTCTATGTAATGTGAAATTATACTAAATGCCTTCACATTTCATCTAAATTTGGAGCCAAACAAAGTGTAGAAAGAAGGGGCATTTTCAATGTTGTTGAAGGAGGGTTAATTCATGCCTGCAAGATAAAAACAAACTCAAAATTGAAAAAGACAAAATTAAATAAAATAATTTCTTTTGGTTGTGCAGGATAGCCCATGCACCCGGATGCTCCTACATCAAACACCCAGGGTAAGAAGAAATGTTTCGTGAGTTGAAACTCATGACCATTTGAAAATCATGTGTTTGTTCTTCAACCATCTTTCTTCTTTATCAACTTGTTTCTTCTTCTTCAACTTACTCTGAATCTTCATATCTCATCCTTCCTTCATCCTTCCTCTTTTTCTTCCCCTCATTAAATTTATTTTACTACACCATATTTCATATTTCCATTCCACTTTATCATTCTCAACATTTGTATACAAATTGACATTAACAAATTCATAGAAATCAATGAATTCCATTTGTATTTCTTCCTTACCTTTTCTTCCTTCATCCTCTTCTTCTTCTATGTCAATAAAATTCATTATACCTTGATGTTTTTCAGATTTAAACCTATTATTGATGTTCCTAATCATTTTTCCCATTTCTCTTTCTTCCACCATTTCATCACAATACAAATCAGCTTTGACATCAACATCACTAAATTTTGCAAAATCATCAAATACCCTTATTTTCTCCTCTTTCCCTACTATTGCATCATCCATTTTAGTATTCTCATATCCATTCATATTAACCATGTTATTCTCATGTGGATCAATTTCATTTTTATCATCAAATAACTCTAAAAATTGAAACTTTACCTCTTTGTCAACTGCAACTCTTGTTTCATTTGCTATCAAAGCTATCCACTCCTTTTCAACTACTGCAATTTGGACTAGTAAGTTATCGTCTTCTTCATTTGCTTCTACTCCTTCAATTTTCTCATTTGTCTTCCTTTCCATGTTTTCTTCTTCAAACTGCTGCCCCAAACTTTTCATTGTTTCAATGTCCTTTATTGAACCAAGCTTTGCTACAACTTCACTTATTTTTACCTCTATAACTTCATTGTTACTTACTACATCAATACTATCCTTTTCATTCATTTTCACGCACACAAATTCATATATCTCTTTAACATAAAATTTTCTTTCAAAAATATCATAAACATGATATTTACCTATGTTTTCTTATTTCTCTACTGCTACCCCAACTTTTTCTTCTTAAATTTCTACTACAATCTTCTTGTTCTCTTCTTCTACCTCCCTTGCACTCAATGGTGTCATTTTATTCAATATATATATATATATATATATATATCTTTCTGAGGACCAATCGCTGCCCCAACTTCACAATCACCATATTCATTTATCTTTTCTTCATGAAAATCAATATTTACTTTACAACACTCAAAAGAAGGAGATAATACCTTTGTTTTTCCTGTTGCAACCTCTTTTCCTGTGTATGCAATTTTATTTTTATTTCCTTTTATATCATCAACAAGATGCATATATGTTGCTACTTCTTTCTTTCTCCATTTTTTCCTTGTGTCTTTCTTCTTTCCTTTCTTTCATCTGCATTCGTGTGAGTTGCTCCCACATGACCTTCTCTCCATACTCTTTCTACCATAGGGCTGCTACACTACACTTCAACATTCTCATTTTCGTTGTCCTATTTTCCAAACCTTTGATTTTCCTCTTTCTTCTCTTTGCTATCCTCTATTACAAATTATTTTCTTTCTTCATTTCCTACACACAAATCATTATTTGCAAACTCATTATAAAACAAACAATGTAATTTAACTTCATCTATTTTTTGATTTTCTTCAATTGTAGCTTTCTTTTTTATTCCCAAGCTTTCCTCAAGGGCATCCAATTTCACTTCTATCTTTCTCAACTCTTCAAATAGCTTCTTTTCTCTCATTTTTTCCCAATACTCTTCCTAAAATAACATTCTCACAAGTCTTCTAATGACCCATCTTGTCTTCTTCTTCAAATTCATTTTTAGAGACTCACAAGTCCCTCTGCAATTACAAGTCCTCCTTGCAACAATCTCTCTTGCTTCAAGGTATCAACCCTTTGCAGTCATAGGTCCTCCCTACAAAAAACTCACTCTTTCTTTCTTGTACCCAATAGATGGTTTCTAGAAGACACACCTCTCTCTCGTGCACCTTCTACATAGCCTTAACCTCTACTGGAGGATAGTAGTCACATATCCTCTTTCATACCTACAACAAACAAACATTCTTAACTCTCTCTCACACACAACTTCACCACTTCACTCTTCAACACTCTTCACCCGCAAGTCCTCGTACATACTCTGCACTCTCAAGATTTTCTAGCTCTAATACCATTTGATGCAATCAAGACCAGGGAACCTTATCAGACCACCCAATCTTGCAGCCTATTCAATCCAACTTCTCAAACTCTAAATTTTTGCACATTCATTTAATTAAAACAATAGATAAATCCACTCAAAAACTCATGTAGACAACAACAAGATTTATGCAAGTCATCTATCTCATATTTAGTCTTCAAAGCTATTGGCAAGCTACAGGCAAGAAACCCAAACTCTTCATTGACATAAATTCATGAATGAATGTTTTAAATTTGCTGCAAATTTTTTCATTACCAGCAAAAAACATGAAAATACATACATTTAATCCTCCATATAATCTCCATCTGCTACAAAAAACATCTATAGGCAAGATTAAGAACAAATATGCCAAATTCCACCACAAACCCATTACTTTTTGTCCTTAACTTCTCTCTAATCTTCATGAATCTTTTAAAATTCTAGATCATTTTGAAAATATCGATTTTGTTACCGTATGAGAAAGTTATGCCTGATTTACTGAAACTAGGTCTCATAGCCACAACCCAAGCGATATCCTTCTTCCCCAAAATGCTAGTCAAATCTCTACCTCCTCCATTCTGGATGGTAATTCATGCAAAAATGGCCTCTTTAATATTTTTTCCATGCAAATTCAAACTTTTTCCAAAAATTACCATCCAATTCATCATTCGGTAACTCCACGATACCAGCATCATGGAAAAAAATTTATTCCCAAATCATTTAATTCTTTATGGGAGTTACAAAATAATAATTAAAAAAAATACATTTCTCTATGTAATGTGAAATTACACCAAATGCCTTCACATTTCATTTGAATTTAGAGCCAAACAAAGTGTAGAAAGAAGGGGCCTTTTCAAGGTTGTTGATGGAGAGTTAATTCATGCTTGTAAGATAAAAACAAACCCAAAATTGAAAAAGACAAAATTAAATAAAAGACTTGTTTTTGGTTGTGCAGGATAGCTCGTGCACTCAGATGCTCCTGCATTAGCCTATGATCATGGATAGACGGATGCACAAACAACGCATGTGTATGATGTATGGTTTGTTTCCCCTCGTTGATTGACGGATCCAATAGGTGCACCCCCACAAGGGAGACCGAGAGGGAGGGGTGTAGGTAGAGGTAGAGGATAGGCCAGAGGATAGGCCAAAGATCTAGATGGCAGAGGTAGAGGACAGGATGGCCAGGATGGCCAGCATCATGATGGATAGGTCCCAGGGGCACCACCAGTGCATCAACAGCCTCTGCAACAGCCACTTATATAGCAAAAACCTCCATAGTAGCCACCACCGAGGCCAGATCCCCGTGATGCATAGATACAATAGTTACAACAGTAGTTACAGCTGGTTACGGGTGAGAGGGATCAGGCTAGACAACATATTTTGGTTATCACTGTTGAGAGAGACCAGGTCTTGACAACTGAGAGGAATCAGGAGTTTCAGCTCAGGCAAACTGTTGAAATATAGTTAGCATAGGAGGTCGGGCAGCGCCAACAGCTAGATTCCATGACAGCTACAGCTCAGGGGCAGACAGTGTCTACTCATTTGTATAGAGAGGTCATGACCGAGGATGCCTATTATCGCATGCACTATCACTGGGATCTCCCACTGGCACTTAGATAGCTAGATTATTCACAGAGGAGTGGGACACATCCCAAGGCCAAGGATCAGCCAGAGAAACGGCCTAGTGAGGGGAGCAGCCATCAGGGCTAACTCGCTTGTACAAACACTTTTTGATTATTGCCTAACTCTTTCATATAGATATACATTCATGGGATCCTTTTTGATAGCCTCGTAGATATTGTATTTTTTTATCGATATACATACACTGACTTAGATATTGTATTATGACAGTCACCATTTTTTGATATATATGATATGATACAGATTTATGATGTGATGTGTTCATTTATTTCATGCTTATGAATGCATGGATGCATTTTGATATGATGCGATTTGATGTGATGCTTATGTATGCTTATGCAATTTATTTATCTATGTAATATGCGATGATATATGTAATATACGATGTAATGCAATGCAATGGATGGATGTACTTATTTTTGGGTATCTTTTTGTGATATGATATGCAGATGTTAGCTTATGATATGATAATGTGATGTATGTTAATGATATGTGTGCAATGATTTAAGATGCTTAGAATAAAAAATCTATATTGTCTTTCACAACTTAAATAATAATGATGATGCAGGATGTATGTTTCATGATATGTTATGATTATGCGAGATGTATGCATGTTGATGATTTGTGTATGCAGGATGGATTCATTGATGATTTTTTTGCTGACTGTCATGATACCAAGTTAGCACGGAAAGAAGATAGAATAAATAAGATGATTAACCATTGATTTTGATGATTGATTCAAAAGATCTAACAAGTCTATGATCCAACGAGACTTTATTAGAGATGGTGATGAGAAATGCATGATGATGATTTTCTCATATCTTTGGATTGGTATTTTCCATCATTCCTTATTGTTTGATATAACACCCTATGATCTAGATTTTAGATTTTGACACTTAGGTTCTCACTTTACAACTTGCAATACTTGCTTTCTATTTGTTTTTTCAAAGGTTGAAGGTGATGCTCAATTTATTATGGATTGAGGGTTATTGTGAGTGAAAGCGAAATGGGATGGGTGGTTTTGGATTTTCTAAAATATTTCAATGTTTTTGGTATTTTTGAAAAAAAATTGAGGTTGTTTTTGGTCTTTTCGAAAGTTTATGTGAATATTTTGGTTTTCAGTTATTTGAGGCTATTTAGGGTTTTTTCTAAGATATTTGATGTATTTTAGGTCTTTTGAATGTTTTCTAATGTTTTTGGATTTTCAATTTTCAAATGTTTTTGTGTTTTATGATATTTGAATGTTTTGGTATTTTTCGATATTTGAATGTTTAGGGGTTTTCTAAATCTCAACCAAGAACCTAACCTAAAAGACCTATCCTAGGGGCCTCAGGGGTTGATCAAAGATTATCCTTGCCTACATTATAACAAAGACCACATAGTTCGACTGACTCGACTTATTGAAGATGAGATATTAACAATTGATGGAATGCCAATTTATTATGATGGACTCCTAAAGGACTAACCTAGGGTGTCTCAGGGGTACATCAATGATGGCCTTTCCTGTGTTCAAGCTCAGAGAAAATGTAGTTCAACAAGGTACTATTTATGGATTTTCGATGTTTGACCTTTTTAGGGTTTTTTTAGATGGTTTTATGAATATTTTTTGGGGTTTTTCGCATGATGTTGACGAGTTGGATATGGATATGTGACGATTTCAGTGATCTATTTTGGGATTTTGTTGAAAACTAAGCTAGGATTGATTGATCTGATAGATTGATGATGATAACATTGTTGAGGATAGACAACAATGCAAGGATAGTGTTAAGCAACATGAGGAATGGGAAGGATATCCCGAGATGATGATGGATTGATTGGATAAGATTGATCAATATTTTGAAGCTTGTTTTGGAACAAAGTTTGCTGGAATGAGTTGATGTGACGTTGAAGTGCAAGGTATATTCAATTGATATGGATCATTTGGATTGATGTTTGATAAAAGATAAAGCTTGATAAGGAACATCTTCTTGTCAAAATGTACCATGGGCTAGTGATTTGGATTTTTTCTTCAAATGATTTGACCAATTTAATTTTGTGTTAGCAAATGTTTACAACACCGTATAAGTTATAGGATATAGCTCAAGATTTATTCCCAAAGCAAGATGTAAGTATCTACTCCCAATGTCTAGGAATGTAGGGAATGATATGGGTGGATGTATGGATAAATGAATGGATGGATGGATATGATATGTGTAGGATTCCAAGGATTATCTTGTGATAGGATAACATTTTTGGATAGAGGATGCCTCTTTGTACAATGCCTCATGGCTCAGATAATGTTGGTTAGCATAGGACTAATTATAGTGACCCATGTCAAGATGTTTACCATAAGCAACTGTGAAGTACATACCAAACCTTTGACAAGATAAAGATGAGTTAGATGGGATGAAAATGGATTAGATAATAAAGGGTTCCTAGATTTATTATGGGTAAGATGGATGGAAGGCATGATTTATTATGGATGGGATGAGATGCTTCCTCCTAAAATGGTGCACATAGATGCTTGATTCTACTCATGATGCTTATTTTCCATGTTTTCATTATGGTACTTGTCCAAAGCACCCCAAAGTGGTTTTCACTAGAGGACGATTTTTCTCTTGACTATTTTCTTTATTTTTTTATTTTTTGAAAGTTTATGCTCATGTCGAACCACCTGGTGGTGCTAATGTAGATGTTGTTGGTGTTGATATAGATGTTGTTGTCATGATGTTCAACAATATCCTACTTGGAGGAGCTATTTTTCTAAGATATAGGCACTTGAATGTAACCTTTGGATCTTTTCATATTCTTTATCGATACTAAAGTTAACCTTACTTAGATGTGCACATCATGATAGAGTACCCTTAGAGTCCTTATGATAAAGAGTTGTTGCCAATACATGGTCAATACGAGAGTTGGATATCATGGATGCTGAAGTGAATGGTGGAATGATTTGAGGGATATGATATGCAGATGGATTGGTTGAAAATTTGGAATCTTTAATTCTCCAAACTTGGGATGATGAGAAATGATGGGTGGATATGGAGATTCAATTGGGACCAATTTCTTCATATAATTTGTAGATCACTCTTGAATATTTCTTTTGTATTAACAGACGCTTTTGATGGATGAAATTCCCTTTTTTACTTTTCCCCATAGTTTCTTTGACTAATGGAGTTTGATAGGGATGATTTTCTTTATTTTTCTTTGGTATCCATTTGATTTTTTCTTTGTCAATTCTTTTGCTTCAATATTTTTCTCTTTTATTTGAGATAGACTTCTTTCTTGTTATTGGTCCCAATTAGTGGGTGGAAATATGTATGGATGATGATTCATGATATGAATGGTTGGAGTGTTGGTAGCCATTTCATCATAAGGACTCTTCATGCTCCCCATGGTGGTGTTTGCACTAGATAAAGTTACCCCCAATATTATGGGAGTATTACTAGCATGCTTTGATTTTTTTACTAACAAACCATTTCCTTGTTGTTCAAGATGCTTTAGCTTTGTTGATTCTTGATAATGCTTGACATCCTCATACTCACTTTCTTCAATTGGTATGGAGGATGTGTCTAATTTTGATGTTTCTTCAAAAGGTGTTGATACTTTACAATCCATATAGGAGTCTTCCTTATGATCCATTTTTGTGTGCTCTTCAATGGATTTTTCTAATTCACCTTCCATGTAGAGGTCTTCTTCATGACTATTTTTTGATATTTCTATGGATTCTACTATGCCTTGATCATGTGTAAAGATATTAAGAGTAGGAGACTTGTTCCTTGGTAATGATATCAAGAGTAGGAGACTCTTGTTTTGGATAAATATCACCTATATGTCCATTAGGAGTAAGCATATCATGGGTAGATGGAGGGGTATGTGATATATGGATATGATCATTATTTGTGACATCTTTTATGGATTGGATAATACCCATTAGATCATGGTAGTATCTTGGAGATTCAGATTCTTGATCTTGATTAATTTTAGAATTGCTTTTCGCATGCTTTGGATCAAGCTCTTGACATGGGTCAATTTCAAAGGATGGATTGTTTTCAAAGGGTTCTTTAATGTCTTCATTAGGCATAGGAAGTGGCTCAATAACATCTTGATATTTGAGTGGATTTTGATCAAGTGTCGAGTTGAGGATTCCTTCAATATCTGCAACCATGAGGTCAAAGGAGTCAATATGTCTTGGAAATGACCTTTGCTAGAATTTGGTGAAATATGTTGATCTTTATTTGGAATAAATTCTTGAGATATGTCCTCTAACTTGTTAGGTGATGTAGAGACATTTTCAACATGATCGTTGGCAGATGAATCTTGAATTTTGTCCTCAAACATGGTGGTGGGGATATTGTCAATGTTTTCAATCATAGGATCAAATGATGTTAATGCTTCTTGAAATGGATTTTTGTTGGATATTGTTGATGGGTCTTAATCATGATTAAAAAATTACTCTTGATATATGTTGATTTGATTGTTGGATGTGGTAGAAACATCTTCAAGGTGCTCATTGATGGATAGATCTTGATCATTTTTTTCAACAATTGTGGTGGAGAGATTGTCACTACCATCATTAATGGTTGAATCTTGATTGAATTGTCTTCAACAGTTATTTTTTCTTGATCAAGAAGGTCTTGGATAAGATCTTTGAGTTCTAGAGAATTTGACGTGTCATGACCTTTTGTGCTATGGTATTCACAATAGGCATTATCATCATCCCATGGGAACTTGATGCTAGATTCACCTCCATTTAATGATTCTAGAAGATCAATAAGTTTAGCATGGAATAATGTTCTTAATGTTGATTTGATTGGCTCTCCTAAAGGAGTGTATTCACATTTGGTAGTGGTGTTGTTGTCTTGTGAAGCTTGTGCTTGTTGTGCTTTATCTTTTTGTGATTCATCTTCGAGATGTGGTGATTGATCGTGTTGAGGTTGTTGATTTTGACATCCAACTTCTTGATATTTTGGATGTTGTTCTTGATACTGTTGTGGACACAACTCTATGTTTTGATGACATGGTTTAACAAATGGGGGAGTGTGTAGATTTTGGGGTGGAGATGTCTCTTGGTGATATGAATCAACAAATTTTCTAAGTATAGTAATTTGATTTCGCATCATTTGATCTTGATTTTGATTTTGGTACCCTTTGTGTAGTTGATTTGGCTGTTGGTCAAGCATATTTGGAATATACACTTTTGGTATTTGTATGGGATCATGCACAAATTGACTTTGTACAATGTTTTGATTTGGGATGATGTTTATATTTTGCATTACAGGTTGGTGTTGAACATTGTTGTGGTTGGGAAACACATTGCTTTGATTTAGGTAACCTTGATTTCACATTGTGTTACCTTGATTTGGATCAATACATTGAGTTACCAGTATATTGTTTGGATTTTAAACAACATTGGTGTGATTTGCAAACGTATCTACCCTATAGTTCACCAAGTGTGGATTTGATATGTTCATGTTTGGTAAGTTTTTATTTGGTATATTCACATTTGGCATGTATTGATTTGATTGGATAATGTTTTGTTGAAGACTCATGTATTGATCATTTGGTTGATAGATTTGTAATTTTTGACTTTCATTTAAATCTACCATACGGAAAGGTGTTCCAAAATTTAGATTGGGCATACTCACATTTGTTGTAGCATTGAGGTTTGTAGGATATAATGATCCCATGTGTGGATTGTATAAATGTGATTTTTGATAATCAATTGGAATTGTAAAGTTTTGATAGTTTGGTTGATTTAGACCACTCATGATGTAGGAATCAAGTTTATATTCCATGTTTTTATTGTGTTTTTACCTTGTTGAAAAAGTGAATCTCTAAGGTATTTTTGGACCAATGATATGAGTGGATGATGAAAGGGATGAATGATAAGGGGGATGAACTTTCTAGACTTTTAGACAACACTTTAGACTTAAAGTTTTGATGTTTTGATGCCATGGATAAAGGATGTTAATGAACTTGTGAATATTTAAGGTAGACTAGTGACTTTTAAGATAAACTTGTTCACAAAATGTGATAACCATCTCAACCAAGTGCATGGAAAAGGATCCATTTCACACACAAAGTAGCTAAGTTAGGGTTTGGGTTGATTGATTTCTAAGTCCAAAGTGTTGGTGTGTTCAAAAGTTTTCAAATTTTGGTAAAGTGAAGGATGAAATATGATGAAAGATGGATGAAATGTTTGACCCAATGTTGACCTAGAATGAACTTTTTTTTTTCCAAGACCAAGGTAGTGAGAAACATGTTATACCTCTAAAGTGATCAAACCCTAAGGACTCAATGATTTGGGTAAAATAGAACCCAAATTATTTTGGAAATAGGACCCAATGATTTTGGTAAAGTGAAACTCAATGATTTTGGATAATAGAACTAAATGGTTTTGACAATAGAACTCAATGATTTTAGACTCTATTTTTTTGCAATGTTTTCCTTGTATGATAGCAAGCATAAGGTTAGGTTGTTCAACCAGAGCAATCGGGCACCAAATGGTCATGTGGGGTTCAATTTTTCAATTTATCATGCTTAAGTGAGTTTCTTTTACCACAAACACTTTTCTTGATTAAGTTCAAACTAAATGTCTATGTCAAAAACATCATCAATTCCATAAAGTCCATTTCGTCAAAGGGATGAAGTCAAGGGCATAGTTACCTAGATTAACTTTGGAAAATATGGATTGAGATGTAAACCAAAATATTTAGAAGTCTCTAAGAATAAGTCCTTAGGATAAGAATTTAATATCAAGGTTTTGTCAAAGGGTATCCATACTAAGACCAAAGGGTTTGAAATTTTTGAAAAGACTTTTTTGATGTTTGATTTCAATGTTTTGAAACCAAGCAAAGTATTAAACTGACTCACAAGCATTTACCACCCTAGGTTCAGAAGATACTACTTGTTGAATCCCCGCTTAGATTTCTTGAAACAATAAGACAATGCGAACAACTAGAGATTTGGCGACACTGACTCCCCTCCACAACACACACTTCTCAGGACCACCAAAACTAAAATCTCGAAGATCCTAAGCATTTTTTTTGTTTCAACAATTGAATAGTAAAATGTGGGGTGGCTTCAGAATGATCATTCCTGCACCAACAAGCATAAAGGTTTTTGGCTTCTAAAAAATTGGATCGTAGTAAGGACTTTTGTAAAAGGTGGCCATACACGTGGTAAGATTAGCTCAAGATTATGGTCAATCAAGAGGCCTCCCAATATCTTCCTAAGAATAGATTTTAACTTATCACATGGATACTAAGGGTGACACTTGTCGGTATGACACATTTGCACCTGTTGTTTATGAAATTCCTCACAAACACATTATTTATATAGAGGCTTCAAAGAGCTTGGATTTAGCTTGTTTCTACTTGGGTCATGTTAGGTCTCAAAAATGTTGGTTTAAAACCACAAGAGGTTTCCAATCTCTTGATGCGTTTTTGGCTAACGTACAAGGTCAAATGATGAATTTGAAACTTCTTCTCTTTAGGCTTTTCCAAACCTAGGTGGGTATACCTATGCAAGTAAAGCAAACTTAGACTGTGTGTTTCCTACTTAAACAATCTTTCCACAATGGCAATTGGAAGTGGAGAGATGTAGACTTATTTGGTGTAAATTGTGTAAGCAATATCAAGTTATGAAGTTTATGGATATGTTCAGTTAATAGATGTAAAAAATAAAATGGATGAAACTAAATGATGAAATGTATGAGACCAGTACCTTGTTGGGTATATGGAGTTAAATGAAAGCCTGAGATGAGTGGTTTATACTTGGCAGAAATTCTAACTATTCAGCATACCAATATTTGTTTATAACTTGTATAAACATGAAAGAATGTAATTACCATATTCTTCTTAGTGATCCAAATGACACTTCCAAATTACTATGAATGACTAAGAGAATTTAATCTTTGCTTGAAAGAACCAGTTAATCATACCACACAAATACAACAAATGTGCATTGATAAATTGAGTATATACTTCATATATCAATTTAAATAATAGAGAAATATCAACCTTGGAGACAACCTGATAATATATTCAATTAATTCAAAAAATAATTGATACCAACATAATGCCACCAGATCAAACATTTTTCATTAACTTCTTAAAAATTTACATATGCGCCCTGGTCTTCTGTGATGTAAACATTGTAGCTATCCCTATTCACCTATTTTCTTATATCTAATCTAATAATCTCCTTTTGGTCTTGGTCTCTCATATTTATATGAGAGGCAACAAGCTTCATACCAAAGGTCATGTCTTTTGGTAACAAAACTTAATTATGAAAATAACTGAAATAACTAAACAACCAACATGTGTTCCAATCTATTACTCTTCGAGCAAAAGCTTGTGGTAATCTAAGACCTGTGCAAAGCTTTTACTTTATGATTAGTCCTCATTCGTGATGCTGATGATCAGTCCTCATCTAACCCCAAATAATTTTCTTGCCATTTTCTTATTGTCAAATCATTTGGCCATTTGAACTCTTGTGCAGTAATGAAATTCATGAGATGATTCTTCCATCTGTTATCAAGAAAATTCTTGACATCTACCACAAATTTTGTGTATCCATTGTCTAATGTTACAATCCCATCGAGCAAAGCATTAAATCTATCAAGGCTAATATCCCCATCATTTTGTATGTGTGTCATGTACTGAGAAATCATTTTATCAAACTTATCCTTCCATTCATCCACACCTTTTAGTTGATTATCATCTTTAGTGACTGAAGGGATGAAGATGTGTTTTATAGAATCAAATGCATTCCTTCTAGTCTCCACCTTCTTCATATCAATTAAATACTTGTGCTCCTCAATCAAACCCTTCACCATTTCTTGAGAAGGTTTTAGTCTTGGAGGGGCATCAAGATCTCTTTGTGTTGCCTTGTAGAGAGTAGTTAAAATGTGATAAGTTGGTTGCCACCTCTTCCAAAGATCCTCTAGGATAGGGGAATTAACACTTATCTGCTCCAAAGCTTTAACCAAACTTCTAAATATTTCATGTACTCCACCTACTTTTTCTTTCAATATTTCAATTCTATGCTCCAATGTTTTCCTCGGGATATCCAAGATGTGACACTTGACATCCTCCATATTTTGCTTCTTTAGTTGATCAATTTCATTCTTCATCTATTCAATATGTGGGTCTTTAGCCTGGATGGGTGGGTGATAAACAACTATCTCATACCCCCTCACTATTTTAGCCTACTATAATTGTTCTTTCAACTTAACATTTTCAATAAACAATTTATTTACTTCATCATTTGACAATTTCAGTCTTTTCTCATATTCAGTTATTTTCTTCTCCATGTTTTCCACCACATCTTTGGTGAACATTGTTGAATGCATAGTTATGGTAGCAGCCTCTGTTGGAGTTGTATCTTTCATTTTCCTCACCATGGCTGACCCCCTCATTTCTTGCACTACATCTAAGAATCTAGGCTTCCTTGTGCTTTTTTCTTTGTCCATATTTAAAGAGTCTGAGTGGTAGGGTTATACCCTATTCCTGATACACCTTCCTCTGAGTCAAATTCTGCAACCAACATTGGGTCGTCTTGTGATTTGATTTGGTCCAAAAGAAACACCTTGGACAACTCCATTCCTGGTATTATCAACATATCAGCTTTCAAAACTAATTCTCTTGCTTCCTAAGGAGTAACATTAATATTATCAATGTTTAATTCTACCAATGTTTGGGCCTGAATCTCAACCTGTTTTGAATCATCGGCTCTTATGAGATTGATCTTTAACCTTTCATCAAACTGAATTATTTTCATCTTGATCCAAAAATATTTGAATTCACTAGTATGGATGAAATTGTCATCCTCCATAAACCTTAGAGAGGCGACCACTCTCTCATCATCCTGAATCTCATCTGCAACTTCTTCTGATATCCTAATTTTAGGATCATGGGGCTCCTAAATTTTTTGCTGCTCTGCTACCTCTTTCATCTCATTCAAAGTCAATACTACTTCCTGTTCCTCATCACTTGATCCATAATCAACTAATAACTCATTTTTATGTTTCTTGGTTGAGCTTTCATGTGTGGGGGATGGAGGAGAAGGAAATGTAGGTGATGGGGGTGGTGTGTGAGATGTGGATGCTTCTTGTGATGGTTGTTGGGGTGCAGGAGGTGGAACCAATCCTTCATCTTGGGCCATCTTATAAAAATCATCAAATTTTCCAAGGACCAATTGCATCATTTTTGGAAGATCAGGTTCATCAGCAAAGAACCCTTTGAAATTCTTATTCTTTTCCTTCTTCTACTCTTCCCATCTCTTCATTATTATCCATCTCCTTGTCTGAAACACATTAGAAAAATATACTAGATTCCTTACCACATCTTCTTCATAGTCAAAAGCATGAGATATGGCCCTTTTTGTAAGCAAAGTTTTTCTGATCATATTAATGTAACCCTCTGGGTCACATACTCTTTCTTTTTCGGACTTGAGGGGATAATTGACCTTCACGAATCTCTGTAACTTCTCCAGCATGTCTAATCCAATAGACAACTCCTCAAACACTGTCAAATCAGGAAAGAATGTGCCTTTCCTTTGATTCCTTATTAGATCATGCTCCATCTAGAGCATCTGCCACATGAACTCCAAAAAACGTATTCTAGCAGGCACAAAATTTGGAAAAATATGTGGTGCCTATTCACAACCATACACCCTGAGGATAGTATGTTGTGGCATTAGGAACCAATCAGCATAATTATGTGTAAAGCCCTGATCTGGTTTGTATTGCATTGGCCTAATTACATCCATCAAAGACCGTGGCAATCTTGGTGTTGAAAAACCTAGGGCAGCAATTGTTCTAACAACAAAATCATCTCTAAACACAACAAAATCATATTCATTGAACCTATTGTCCCATATGTCACACCAATTCTATATAGGGAGTCTAACTCCATTCTCTTGTGTGCACAATTTCATCCTCTTAGTCCATTTTGTTTCATTTTGATACAAAATCAAATGACATAGCAAAGAATACTTTCTAAAAGATATGGGAGCCTTAGCCTCTTTGACTTGCAATAAGCCCTCATGAATTTGTTCTTCAATCATAGAAGCAAGATAAAATTCAACATTTGACTCTGGATGTTGAATGATCATAGCCATCCTCATCAACCCTACTGACATGTTATCCTCTGCATCTATTCCAAGAACCTAACACAATGCATGATATGTATTCTTGAAGTAAACCTAAAAATTAGACACTGGAAAAGGTTCTACCTTGGAGGAGGGGATGAGAAGCATCCTGTTGTTATCACCCCTTTTCATGTGCAAGAGGAGCTCATCACTCCTATAAGTTCTCCTTAACCTTTTGTACTCTTGCTCCAATTTCCCCAAATTCACTTCTATAACAGCTTGTTTGTTCAAGTTGAAACACTTAATAATGGCTTCCCTTGAAACATCTACTAAACACCTGCCATCTAGGAGCCTAACAATCTTTGTTGTGGCATGGTATCTACTGGCCAGGGCTTTAATTAGCTTGACATCAATGAAAATATTTGGTATTATCAACTTGGCCAAGTCTAGAGTCCACGGCTTTGATGTTGGGACCTTGTCATTTATGTTCCTATAGAAATACCAATATAAATTCCACCCATCCTAAGGAATAATAGGGTCCCTACACCCCTAAGTTGAATCTCTAAAGACCTTTTTTGGCCCCTTATCTACTAACCCGGGTAGTAAATTAAGCAATGGAGACTGTAAAGATAGTTTTCTAGCTTTAGGTTCATTTTTTTTAGCTCCTATTTTTTATTTCTTTGGTGCCATTGCTATAAAAATCAAAGAGTGGTGAATAGAGCTTACCTGGAATACAATTCACTTTTGGAGAATTCCCTTCACCTCCACACCTCAAGATCATCTACACTTAGTATGTGTTTCTATGAGTGAGAAATATCAATCTACTTTATTTTATTTCCACACCAAGCCGCATTAACTCTTGAATCATAAATTCTCATCATTCAAATCTTTCACATTGAGCTCAATTTCATATTTCAAAGTTAATTGATGTGACTAGCCTGCTTTAAATGTTTCAATGGTTGATTATCATGTTACCTCGCATCATTTTTCATCCCCTTGTAGTACCATAGTACATATTATTACTTTGCTTTAGTATACTGCACTACCCCACACCACCTTTGTCTTCATTGCAGTACCACGGTGTACCCTTAGCTCATACTATATCACTCTACCATGGACTACATTTCTCCTTCTTGTGGTACCGCGGTGTCCTCCCATTGCTTTGCTTTGTATACCACTTTACCACGGGCTATATTCTAACCCTTCGCGGTATGGAGGTGCCTCCTCTTACTACTACTCTTAAGTATACCACTCTATCACGGGTCTTGTTCTAACCCTCCGTGGTATAGTGGTTCTCTTTATCTATGTTCTTCATCGCACTGCTCTACCGCAGGTTGTGTTCCATCCCTCCACAATATAGTCATCTCCTCTTGTTAATATTGATCATTATATTGCTCCACTGCGGGCTAAGTTTTAACCCTTCACGGTATAGAGGTAAAAGGGTATAGTATTATATTCCTTTATCATGCTACTGCAAACTATTTTGCAAGAGGCTGCGATAACGAGGTAGGAGGTGAGGGTTATGTAAGGTATTCATTGAGGCAGTGGTATAGCGATAAAAGGCTATTTTGGGTTTATGGATGGAAATAGAGTGATTTTTTATGAAAATTATGGCATGAATTTTTTGGTTTCCATTGATAAAAGCTTCAAAAAATTTATGAAAATTTTGGTTCTAACAGTGGCTCCAATTGGGGATGAGTGATTAACCAATCATTGCAAGAACCCAAAATCTCAGGTTGTAGACCAGGATCTTAGAAATCATGAAATATGGAAGGTGGATTGGATGGAGTGGAAAAGGATATGGAGATGGAAAAGAACCTATACTACTATACATGGAAAGAAGATTTGTTTTTTAATAAGGGAAATCTAGGATTTTCCATGTACTAGCAAGTCCTAGTCCCTTTTCTAATTTCCTGAACTACTGTGCATGGAAAAAGATTATTTTAAGAGGCTTGTTAAGAATTTTCCATGCACTGGCAATCCTTAATCCCTTGATACTCCTCAAGAAAAGAAATGCTTTAGAAATTTCCCATGTACTGGCAACTCTTGCTCTTCACCGGACATGTTCTACAAATAATAAGAATCTTCTCCTCCTTTGCCAGTGATAACAAATGGCCCTAGCCACAAGGCTTCAAATTTTCCATGCTTTCCCTTCTCCTGACATCTAGCATTCCACATCAGCACCAAATCACTCACTTCAAATTTTCTATTTTTGGCTTTCTTATCAGAAAGGTACTTCATCTGAGATTGCATCTTCTCATTTTGTTTTTGAGCTATCCTCCTTATTTCATCAAGTTCAGCAAGTTGCTCCATTATTTCCTCCATTGGTTTTGGAATGTCTAAATCTTCCTGAACGATGAAATTATAAACTAGTAAAAGGTTATGTAATGGAATTCTAGCATGTGTCCCATACACCAACTCAAATGGAGATTTCCCAAATGCCTTTTTTACAGTTATTTTGTCTACCCACACAACCATTCTTAATTTTGAATCCCAAGCCTTCTCATTTCCATCTAACATTCTTCTTATGATTTTCAGAAGACTCTCATTACTGGACTCTGCCCAACCATTTGCTTGTGGGTGGTAGGGGGCAACATAAGAAATAATGATACCAGATGTGTTATAGAAGTTTTTGAATTCATCAGATCTAAAGCACATCCCATTGTCTGTGATAAATCTTACCGGTGTACCAAATCTGGTTATGATATTCTCCATTAGGAAATTTATTACCACCTTACTTGTTGCTTGTTTTGTTGGGATTGCCTCTACCCATTTAGTGAAATAATCAGTAGCTACTAATATCCGCTTATGTCCCCTACTTGATTTTTCCTATATTTCCCCAATAAAATCAATTCCCCATTGATGGAAAGGGGCTTCTACTTGTAAAGGTCTAAGTGGTAAGGCTCCTTGATATTTCATCTTTCCTGAGAACTTTTGGAAAGCTTCACACTTCCTCACATATGAAAAGGAATCATTGAAAACCTTAGGCCAGTAATAGCCTGTCGTGAGAATTTTATGTGCCATTGTTTTAGTAGAATAATGGCCTCCGCACACTTCTTCATGCATCTCCCTCAAGACATTTCTTGCCTATGATTCATCTAGACACAGTAACATCACTCCATCTCTATTTTTCCAAAACAAATCACCTTCTATGAAAACATATTTAGATGCTTGTAGTTTCAATGTTCTCCTTTGATTATCATCCAATCCTTCAAGGAACTTCATGTGTCTAAGATAATACATTATGTTTGTATACCAAGAAGTATGTTCAATGCTTGCAACTGCACCATCTTCATTTTCTACATTACAGATCTAGTTAGCTTCAATGTTTGTTTCTGCCATTAGTTTGGCCAAACCCTGTCCCCTTACTAACTTGGTGATCTAAATTTCCATATTGAACTCCTAGATCTTATTGATCCATCTACATCTTTTCCCTGTCACCTTTGTTTGTACCAAGATATCTTTGACAGCTGCATGTGGTACATATGCAATTACTTTAGCTCCTACTAGATATAGCCTAAAATCCTTTGTTGCTTTGACCAATGCATAAGCTTGCTTCTCCATGATATCATACTTCAATTTTGCACCCTGTAGTGACTTGCTAAAGAAAGATACAGGTTGTTCATGGCCTTCATCATTCTTTTGTAACATAACAACTACTATGGTGTGAAATGAGGCAAAAGAGAATATTTGAAAAGGTTTGGTAAAATCAAGATATTTTAGAATGGGGGCTTCTTTGATGGTTTTTTTGATAGATATAAAGGCTTCTAGGGATTTTGCATTCCAGTCTATGTTTTCTCCCTTTTTCAACATTTTGGATATGGGTTTAACAATCTCAGCAAAGTTTGACACAAATCTCCTAACAAAATTAATTTTCCCAAAAAATGATTGAATGGCTTTAACAGTTTTGGGAATTGGGATTTTATCTATGGCTTCTACTCTTTCAGGGTCTATTCTAACTCCTTCTTTTGACACAATATGCCCTAAAAGCTTACCCTCTATGACAGAAAATTGATATTTTTTAGGATTAAGGCTAATACCATATTCCAAAGCTCTGATTAATATCTTCTCCAAGTGTTCCACATGATCTTTTTCCCTTTTGGAATAAGTAGTGAGGTCATCTTGGTAAACTACCATTATAGCATTGATTAAATCTGCAAATGCCACATCCATGGCCCTTTGGAAAGTTGCCCCTACATTTATGAGGCCGAAGGGCATTCTTACATAGACATACATTCCCCATGGAGTAGTAAAGGTTGTCTTATATTGCTTAGACTCTTTAACTTTGACCTAATTGTAGCTAGAAAATCCATCCATCATTGATAATAGCTCACACCCTGTTACTCTATGTAGTATGGCTTCCATATTAGGGAGAGGGTAATTATCTTTGAGGGAAGCAACATTTAAATTCCTAAAGTCTACGCACAATCTAATATCCCCATTTTTCTTTCTTACTGGGACCAAGTTTGAGACCCATGTTGAATGTCTAATGGGCTTGATAATTCCTCCAGCTCTGAGTTTTTCCAATTCCTCTTTCATTTTGGGCTCCAAGGTTGGGTTGATGGGCCTCTCCTTCTGCCTGAATGGTTTTGCATTTGGCTTTAAAGTAATCTCATGTTGGAATAAGTCTTCCCTGTAGGCTTTAAGATCCTCATAAGACCAAGCAAAAACATGCTTGTACTTCCTCAACAACGCAATCAGCATTTTCTTGATAGTTGGACTGATTTTCTTTCCAATATATACCTTTTTGGGTGCTAATTCAGTTCCCAGATTGACTTCTTCAACATCTTCTTTTTTAACTCGTGTCTGCTTCATGAGAGATCAATCATTCCCATCAAATACTCTTTCTAATACCACAAGTCCTTTTGGAAGTTTGTTAGTTTTTAGTTGCACAACTTCTTTTCCAAATACAATTTGTTTTCCATATACTTCCTCCACAAAAGCATTGAATTCAATCTCCTAAGCTTCATACTGATCTATACAATGAAGAAACTTTATGAGGTCAGTATCATCATTGAAAAATTTCCAGCTATATATTGTCAGGGATGGCAGGCCTTGTTTTAAATTCAACTTGAGATACCCCAGCCAAGGTGACATCATCTCTTCTTAGGGCTACATTAGCTAAAAAATATCCCATTATGTTTTTTGACTTGTCTATCCATTCAATGGAGAAAGTATCAAATAATTCAATCGTATCCCATACAACATTCCTATATTGTTTCAACCTTTTGTGTCTTGCAGCATATCTTGACCTAACTTGTGAAATAATCAATTCAGAATCTCCTAGAACAGTTAGCAGTTTGATCTTATGTTTAGCAGCCATATTTAAACCAATTAACAAGGCTTCATATTCCGCTATATTGTTTGAACATTCAAATATTAGCAAAAATGAATATTTGAATGTAGTGCCTTCTGGTGAGATAAACACTATCCCTGCTCCATTTCCTTCTTCGCTACATGCTCCATTGAAATACATCTTCCACACACCATCATGATTCTTGGAAACATGTTTGTCAATTGGATCAATACTGACTAGTTCAAGTTGGGATGGTTCTATTCTGAAACTACCTAAATCCACATCACAAAATCAATTTAATTGATCTTGAGGCACATAGTCTACAATTTGATTCATCCTTGGTTCCCTATATAACTTGAACTCTTGACCATTTACTAGTATTGTAGCATATGATAGGTCAAATTGTACATTTTCTCCCATTGTTGCAGTCCACTACCTTGACAGAAGCATTCCAAAATGAGGAGTATCAATCATAGTTATATCTATATTATAAGTTGTTTGTGGATAGGCAGCCAATTTCACTTCTACATCTTTCATTACTCCCACCACTGGGATAGGTCTGCTATCCATAGCATAGCACTTGTCACCATTAGTATCCACCCACATGCCAAGTTGTTTCATAACCCCTACTAACATGATATTGATAGCAGCACCAGAATCTATCATACAATTCCTCACCAGTCTGTTATTTATAAGTAATGTAGTAAAGAATGGGTCAATTTGTGGAGGATTAATCAATGCATCACCTAGACAAACCTTTGGGACATTTACCTTTTCCTGCTTATTATTGATCTTATTAGTCCCCTTATCTTCAAAGCTTGTGTTTTTATCATTCCCATTAGATACTAATTGAATGGCACTATCCCTATACTCTTTAATTTTCATCATTTCAAGTAATGGGACAAACATTTTTACCTGGGATAAAGCTTGTGTGAAATAAAAAGAGGTAACTTCTATTTTGATCATCTTCTTTTTCTCTTGTGACTCTCTTTTTCCTTCCTCTTTTTCTCTTTTGTTTTGTATCATCAGGATTTTTTTTATTTTTATGCAACTATTTGCTCTCCTCCTTCTGAACATGCTTTTGCACATTCTTATCAAGCTACTTATTTTCTATTTTCTTCAATACTCCCTATGTTTTATCCTTCACAAATATCCCTCTTGGGACACCATCACCTTCATTTACCATTTTGTTTCTCAACCAATATTTGCTTTTTGCTTGTTCCACTGCAACAATAGTTAACTTCTTAATCTCTTCTTCAGTTGGCCTCCTTATATTGCATTGAGGTGGTACACTAGAAGGGTATTGTTCATCATTGCTTTCTTCAGAATCAAAAAATACTTGTTGTTCAACCATATGTATATTGTATTTCTGGTTAACAACATCATATTCATAGCCTTCTTCCTCTGAAGATGAATATTTTTGTTCTATAGGATGAAGGGTGTGGGAAGTTAAATAAATTGTATGATCCCTTTCTTCATTTTTTGTTGGCATATCCTCTTCTTGCAATGATTAAGCAAAAATGCAATGATTAGGGGAATGTGGCAAGTCACAGACTTGACACCAAGGATTATTGTTCACCATGTATCCTCCTCTCTTCTTTAAAGGATCAAGAGTCTCTTTATTCTTAGGCCTATCCATCACAGGCTTTCCATCCTTCCAGTTTGTATTATAAGGCATGTCATACAACCTGGGTCTTTCATTTTTGTATGTATTTTCTTGCCTATACTGAGGATTGTTGATTTTTTGGGGGACCCTAGGATTATCTCTCTTACTTATCATCCCAGCAGATTTTCTATTATTTTTTATAATCAATGCTATTTTTTGAGCTTCAACTAAATTTTTGGGTTACCTATTTCTAAGCTCATATCCTATTTTTGGATCAAAAGCTTTTAGATAAATACTTAATGCTACAAGGTTTGCCAATTTGGATCCAGGTGGTATCTTATTATGCAACTTGGAGAACCTTTGGTTGAAATCATAGACAGACTCATTCTAATATTTTTGGATGCTAATCAATTCATGCAAGGAAAATTCTGGTGCACATTGGTTCCCATACTACTCAAGGAACTGATCATAGAACTCTTGAATTGAAGGAATAGAAGTCATTGGTAAACAGTTAAACCAATCTCTTGATTCTTCTATTAATGACATCATAAATAACCTCATTTGTACATCTTCATACTACATATCCAGGTCTTGAATAAAAGCATTAAAATTCCTTAAGTGTTCCTTAGCCGTGACTGCACTACTTCCTATAAATTTTGGGACAAGACCTCTCCAACTGCTATCCATAGGGTAAGGATATATTTGGAATCATGTTAAGTCAAACTTCCTAATTATTGTTGTGTAATGCTAAGGAGGTGGTTTATGAGGGTGCTAATATTGGTATAATGGATTGTTGTATTATGCATGAGGTGGTGGCATATATTGTTAGCCAGGAGATGGTTGAGCATTTGGGTGTTGTGATGGATTCCTTGGTGGAGGATTTGATGATTTGTATTGATTACCAAATTATTTTTGAAGTGTCTTCTATGAATTTGAAGGTCCTGCATTATTATTCCCTTGCTTGTGGGGTGGTACATATTTGGGAAGGTTGGCAATCTGAGCATCAAATTGGGCCTTTTATAGTTTCAGATCCTGGAGTTCTTTTATTGCTTGGAGCCTTTGTTCATATTCTGCTTTTGATCTTTCCATTTCTTGTCTTTCACACTCCAACTATGCATTTAATTCTTCTTGAGTCATAAACCCATAAGTTTCTTCAAGGACTTCATTACCATTAGGCTCATTCTGATTCCCTTCTATTCCTTGATCATATTCATGTTGTCTTCTGATCCTTTCAGCCTTGAATTCTTCTTCTTTCTGAGGATCTCGTTGATAGAAAGGGTTCATTTTTTCTTCAAGTGTGTGTGTTTCTCCAGTTGAGCTATTTGTCAAAGTATCATAGCGGTTATATGTCTCAAAATCTGGTTTTGATGTTTTATCTTTATTTGTCATGCACATGCCATCAGATGCCTTCTTACCCTTATCATTCTTATGTGTCCATTTACTGTTGTCACTAGGACCTCCTTTATATAGGGACCTTCTCCCTTGCATTGTTTGACCTTTAGAAATTATTCCTTCTAATGTGTACTATATCTTTATTCAGAATCGCCACTCACTTATACAAAAGTGAGAAAATTATATAATTTCTTACTCCCAGTGGAGTCTGTGTAAGATTTTTGACTCTATGACAAAGGTCCTAACTCTAAATTGACTCCCCAGTAGAGTCGCCAAATTGTTAGGTCTCCAAAATGTTGGCTTAAAACCACAAGAGGTTGCCAATCTCTTGATACATTTTTGGCTAACGTACAAGGTCAAATGATGAATTTGAAACTTCTTCTCTTTAGGCTTTGCCAAACCTAGGTGGGTATACCTATGCAAGTAAAGCAGACTTAGATTGTGTGTTTCCTACTAAAACAATCTTTCCACAATGGCAATTGGAAGTGGAGAGATGCAGACTTATTTGGCGTAAATTGTATAAGCAATATCAAGTTATGAAGTTTATGGATATCTTTAGTTAAAAGATGTAAAAAATAAAATGGATGAAACTAAATGATGAAATGTATGAGACCAGTGCCTTGTTGGGTATATGGAGTTAAATGAGAGCTTGAGATAAGTGGTTTATACTTGGAAGAAATTTTAACTATTTGGAATACCAATATTTGTTTATAACTTGTATAAGCATGAAAGAATGTAATTACCATATTCTTCTTAGTGATCCAAATGACACTTCCAAATTACTGTGAATGACCAAAAGGATTTAATATTTGCTTGAAAGAACTAGTTAATCATACCACACAAATACAACAAATGTGCATCGATAAATTGAGTATATACTTAATATATCAATTTAAATAATAGAGAAATATCAACCTTGGAGACAATCTGATAATATCTTCAATTAATTTAACGAAAACAATTGATACCAACAAAATGCCACCAAATCAAATATTTTCCACTAACTTCTTAAAAATTTGCATATGTGCCCTGGTCTTCTGTGATGTAAACATTGTAGCTATCCCTATTTTCCTATTTTCTTATATCTAATCTAATAATATCCTTTTGGTCTTGGTCTCTCATATTTATATGAGAGGCAACAAGCTTCATACCAAAGGTCATGTCTTTTGGTAACAAAACTTAATTATGAAAATAATTGAAATAACTAAACAACCAACATTTGTTCCAATCTGTTAGTCTTCGAGCAAAAGCCCGTGGTCATCTAAGACTTGTGCAAAGCTTTTACTTTATGATTAGTCCTCCTTCATGATGCTAATGATCAGTCCTCATCTGAGCCCAGATACTTTTCCTACCATTTGCTTATTTTCAAATCATTTGGCCATTTGAAATCTTATGTAGCAGTGAAATTCGTGAGATGATTCTTCCATCTATTATCAAGCAAATTCCTGACATCTACCACAAATTTCATGTATCCACTGTCTAATGTTACAATCCCATCAAGCAAAGCATTAAATTTTTCAAGGTTGATATCCCCATTATTCTATATGTGTGTCATGCACTGAGAAATCATTTGATCAAACTCATCCTTCCATTCATCCACACCTTTTAGTTGATTATCATCTTTAGTGACTGAAGAGCAGAAGATGTGTTTTATAGAATCAAATGCATTCCTTCTAGTCTCTGCCTTCTTCTTCATATCAATTAAATACTTGTGCTCCTCAATCAAACCCTTCACCATTTCCTGAGTAGGTTTTAGTCTTGAAGGGGCATCAGGATCTCTTTGTGTTGCCTTGTAGAGAGTAGTTAAAATGTGATAAGTTGGCTACCACCTCTTCTAGAATTCCTCTAGGATAGGGGAATTAACACTTATCTGCTCCAAAGCTTTAACCAGATTGCTAAAGCTTTCATGTACTCCACTTAAATTTTCTTTCAATATTTCAATTCTATGCTCCAATATTTTCCTTAGGGTATCCAAGATGTGACACTTGACATCCTCCATATTGTGCTTCTTTAGCTGATCAATTTCATTCATTTGTTGAATATGTGGGTCTTCAGCCGAGATGGGTGGGTGATAAAGCACTATCTCATCCCCCCTCATTGTTGTAGCCTACTATAATTGTTCTTTCAACTTAACATTTTCAAAAAACAATTTATTTACTTCATCATTTGACAATTTCAGTCTTTTCTCATATTCAGTTATTTTCTTCTCCATGTTTTCCACCACATCTTTGGTGAACATTGTTGAATTCATAGTTATGATAGCAGCCTTTGTTGGAGTTATATATTTCATTTTCCTCACCATGGCTAATCCCCTCATTTCTTGCACTACATCTAAGAGTCTAGGCTTCCTTGTGCTTTTTTTCTTTGTCCATAGGGCAAGAGTCTGAGTGGTATGGTTATACCCTGTTCCTGATACACCTTCCTCTGAGTCAAATTCTACAACCAACATTGGGTCATCTTGTGATCTAATTTGGTCCAAAAGAAACACCTTGGACAACTCCATTCCTGGTATGATCAACATATCACTTTTCAAAACTAATTATCTTGCTTCTTGAGGAGTAACATTAATATTATCAATGTTTAATTCTTCCAATGTTTGGGCCTTAATCTCAGCTTGTTTTAAATCATCGGCTCCTATGGGATTGATCTTTAATCTTTCATCAAACTGCTTCATTTTCATCTTGATCAAAAAATCTTTGAATTCACTAGTATGAATGAAATTGTCATCCTCCATAAACCTTAGAGAGGCAACCACTCTCTCATCATCCCGAATCTCATCTACAGCTCTTCTTTTGATATCCTAATTTTAGGATCATGGGGCTCCTAAATTTTCTGTTGTTCTGCTACCTCTTTCATCTCAGTCAAAGTCAATACTACTTCTTGTTCCTCATCACTTGAGTCATAATCAACTAATGACTCAATTTTTTGTTTCTTGGTCGAGGGTTCATGTGTGGGAGATGGAGGAGAAGGAAGTGCGGGTGATGGGGGTGGTGTACGAGATGTGGATGCTTCTTGTGATGGTTGTTGAGGTGCAGGAGGTGGAACCAATCCTTCATCTTGCGCCATCTTATAAAAATCATCAAATTTTCCAAGGACCAACTGCATGCTTTTTAGAAGATCAAGTTCATCAACAAAGAACCCTTTGAAGTTCTTGTTCTTTTCCTTCTTCTGCTCTTCCCATCTCTTCATTATTATCCATCTTCTTCTTTTCTAAAACACGTCGTCAAAATATACTAGATTCCTTATCACATCTTCTTCACAGTCAAAAGCATGAGATATGGCCCTTGTTGTAAGTAAAGTCCTTCTGATCATATTAATGTAACCCACTGGGTCACATACTCTTTCTTTTCTAGAATTGAGGGGATAATTGACCCTCACGAATCTTTGTAACTCTTCCAGCATGTCTGATCCAATAGACAACTCCTCAAACACTATCAAATTAGGCAAGAATGTTCCTTTCCTCTAATTCCTCATTAGATAATGCTCCATCCAGAGCATCTATTGCATGAACTCCAAAAAAAATATCTTAGCAAGCACAAATTTTGGCAAAATATGTGGTGTCTAGTCACAACCATACACCCTGATGATAGCATGTTGTGGCATTAGGAACTATTCAACATAATTATGTGTAAAGCCCTAATCTAGATTGTATTGCATTGGCCTCATTACATCGATCAAAGACTGTGGCAACCTTGGTGTTGAAATACCTAAGGTAGCAATTGTTCTAACAACAAAATCATCACTAAACACAACAAAATCACATTCATTGCACCTATTGTCCCATATGTAGCACCAATTATGTACAGGAAGTCTAACTATTTTCTCTTGTGTTCACAATTTCATCCTCTTAGTCCATTTTGTTTCATTTTGATACAAAATCAAATGACGTAGCAAAGAATACTTTCTAAAAGATATGGGAGCCTTAGCCTCTTTGACCTGCAACAAGCCCTCATGAATTTGTTCTTCAATCATAGAAGAAAAATCAAATTCAACATTTGACTCTAGATGTTGAATGATCATAGCCATCCTCATCAACCCTACTGACATGTTATCCTTTGCATCTATTCCAAGAACCTGGCACAATGCATGATATGTATTCTTGAAGTAAACCTAAAAATCAGACACTGGAAAAGGTTCTACCTTGGAGGAGGGGATGGGAATTATCCTATTGTTATCACCCCTTTTCATGTGCAAGAGGAGCTCGTCACTCCTATAAGTTCCCCTTAACCTTTTGTACTCTTGCTCCAATTTCCGCAAATTTACTTTTGTAACAACTTGTTTGTTCAGGTTGAAACACTTAATAGTGGCTTCCCTTGAAACATCTACTAAACACCAGCCATCTGGGAGCTTGAAAATATTTTTTGGGCATGGTATCTACTGGCAAGGGCTTTAATTAGCTCGACATCAATGAAAACATTTGGGATTATCAATTTGGCCAAGTCTAGAGTCCACGGGTTTGATGTCAGAACCTTGTCATTTTTGTTCCTATAGAAATACCAGTATAAATTCCACCCAGCCTGAGGAATAATAGGGTCCCTACATCCCTGAGTTGAATCTCTAAAGACCTTTTTTGGCCCCTTATCTATTGACTTGCATAGTAAATTAAGCAATGGATACTGTAAAGATAGTTTTCTAGCTTTAGGTTCATCTTTTTTAGCTCCTATTTCTGATTTATTTGGCGCCATTGGTATAAAAATCAAAGAGTGATGAACAGAGCTTACCCGGAATACAGTTCACTTTTGGAGAATTCCCTTCACCTTCACACCTCAAGCTTTTCTACACTTAGTATCTGCTGCTTTGAGCAAGAAATCTCAATCTACTTTGTTTTATTTCCACACCAATTAACTCTCGAGTCATAAATTCTCATCATTCAAATCTTTCGCATTGAGCTCAATTTCATATTTCATAGTTGATTGATGTGATAGGTTTGCTTTAAATGTTTCAACAGTTGCTTACTATGTTATCTCACATAATTTTTCATCCCCTTGCAGTACCACAGTACATATTATTTATTTGCTTTAGTATATCATGCACCACCTTTGTCTTCATCACAGTACCGCGATGTACCCTTAGTTCATACTAGATCACTCTACTGTGGACTACCTTTCTCCTTCCTGCGGTACCGCGGTATCCTCTGATTACTTTGCTTTGTATACCGCTTTACCACGGGCTATATTCTAACCCTCTGCGGTATGGCAGTGCCTCCTCTTACTACTACTCTTAAGTATACCGCTCTACCACGGGTCTTGTTCTAAGCCTTCATGGTATAGTGGTTATCTTTATCTATGTTCTTCATCACACCACTCTACCACGGGCTGTGTTCCATCCCTCCATGGTATAGCGGTCTCTTTTTAATATTCATCATTATACCGCTCCACCACGGGCTAAGTTTTAACCCTTCACGGTATAGCGGTAAAAGGGTATAGTGTTAGCTTCCTTTACCGTGTTACCGCAAGCTATTTTGCAAGAGGCTGTGATAACAAGGTAGGAGGTGAGGGCTATGTAAGGTATTCAATGAGGTAGCAGTATAGCGATAAAAGGCTATTTTGGGTTTATGGATGGAAATAGAGTGATTTTTTATGAAAATGATGGCATGAATTTTTTATTTTCATTGATAAAAGCTTCATAATTTTTATGAAAATTTTGGTTCTAACAAATCATTCTCTCCTTTCGAAGTGGGGAGGCAGGCCCTCTAAAGATAAAAAAAAATCAAGGAAGTGTGTTTGTAGTTCGATCTCCTAGTTTGTATGAAACAAGGAGAGAACACACACCACACCTTTTCCCTACACTAGCATGGGGTTCATTTTTAATTCAAACTGAAAGGTCTGGGTGATTATACAAAGTGTCAGGGAATTTTTTTTATTCTCAAGATCATCAAGTGGTGGGAGAGAAGTGCATACACATTCAATGACACAAATGTAAATCACAAAACATAGCAAACACTTGTTAATTTTAACCCTCAAAGCAAAGGTGAATTTATTTTAAGCACCAAACAAAGTGTTAATTTGTATTGTTCAATTTTAAAACCCAAAGTAAAATGATGTGAGGGTTCATTTTAATTCCATTTGAGCATTCATTTTAAAACCCAATTGAAACCTAGTGTGGTCCTAAAGCATAAAATAAAAAGCATGATAAATGGGTTATAATTGCCCCAAAAGTGTCGAAACACTTGTTACAATTATAAGATTTAAATGCCTTTTTCTTCAATTAACTGCTCCATGCTCCTCTTGAAACCTACAATCCATGTTCCAAATGTTAGATTAAATCAAGAAAATAAGATGTTAGGGTTAGATAAATGATTAAGCATTAAAACCCTACAACCTAGACCAAGTTGTAATGTGATTTGATTTTAGGTCCAAAAATGGAAAATTTGACTCCACCAAAATTGAAAAACACCTATAACATTGTGTAGAGCATGAAATTCTACCCCATTTAAAAAAAAAAACCTTTGTATGACCAAGATATGACCATTTTAAGATAGACTAGAAAAGCAAGAAAACTATAGCGTCACTATAGAAATATAGCGACGCCCTTTGCAAATTGTGAAGCTTTTTTCAATTATGGTGATGCTTTTGAAAAAGCATCACTCTAGTGAATAATAGCGTCACTCTAGTGAATAATAACGTCGCTCTAGTGAAAACTAGCGTCGTTATAGCTTCCAAAAGCATCGCTCTAGCCCAAAAACCTGCAACTCATAGATTTTTTAAGAAAGGATCATCAAACAAAGTTAGTAAAGTCCTCCTTCTAGCACCAAAATGTGATTGACATACTAGTACGGACTTACTACACTTGATCCATGAGGATATGAAGCATAATCGTGCCACTAAATGTCAATCCCAATAGAGATCATTCAAATGAAAACTAAACTAAGCATCCATTAAAACTTAACATACTAAACTACGAAAGCTTTAAAGACACCTTTTATAATCCATTAAAACTTATCCTATTGGGGGAGTGGTGTTGTGTTGATGTGGAACGATGACCCTTTCTCAATCTTGAGGATAAATGAGCTTATTTCAATTAGTTTTATTGAAGAAAACTGATGAAACCATTGATAGTTGTGTATGAAAACATGATTTTAATCTAAATGAGCATGATGCAAGCTAATTTAACATGATTTTATGCTAAAATGATCTAGATATGCAAAATCTAAGCTAATATAAATGGATTCTAAACTAAAAGATTCAAACCCTAATTAATAAACAAGCTAAATGGATGCATTATGTGACCATGGAAGCCATTAATGGAAGCTTAAAGCTAATTAATGCGATTAAAATGAACTAAAAGATGTTAAATGTGTCCTAAATATGAGTGTGAGTGTGATTTATTTTAACAACATAACTCTGATGCTAAAAGATGGATCCATTTGTCTTCAAATAATGAACTATTTATAGGAGAGCAAATGAGAAATGGAAGGTTGAGATCAAAAAGGATAATAAATGGTCAAGGATGGAAGAAGATGGAAGCATGCATCATGGATTCTCATCAACGGACGAGAATGCAAGATGATATTTTAATCAAGGGTTCATATTGCTTCAAACAAACACACTTTTGACCTATACAAGAGGTCACAAGTTAAATTGCATAAGTTGAGTTAACTTGCATATAAAGCTTTGTAAGAATATTCCATTTTTCAAATGAGTGAGGAGAGAAAATATTCTTTGGAATATTCTCATGGGTGAGCGAAAAGAATAATTTAGTTAATTAAAACCAAATTAAATTATGCAAAAGGGGAAGGAATATTCCTTTTGGAGGAATGTGCAAAGGAGGAATATTCCCTTGCAAGTGGGAAGAAATTAGATTAAGTAGATAATTGTTAATTAAACAAGGGTTTAATCATACAATTAGGGGAGTAGAAGAATTTAGATGATATTTATTAAATAAAGTGTTTTAATCAAAAGGGGAAAAGGTGATGATATTTAATTAAATAACTTAGAGTTATTTAATTAAATAAGGAGACTTAGGATTTATATTAAATAACTTGATGTATTTAATTTAATAGGACAAAATTTTAGCATGAAAGGGGGTGAATTAACCTGATTAAGTCGATTAGGTTTGTGATCAAGTGTTTTTTACCTACTCTAAATCATGCAAAATAGAATGTAAATGAAAGAAACACTTAATACCTCAATGATTAGGCTACATTAAACTTAAACAAAACAAAGATGAAAAAAAACTAATTATACCTTGTTTCAGCTTGTTCCTTGGTTGGCCCTTGATGCAGCTTGATGTGTATGCTCCTTTGATGGTAATATGATGAAAATGGGTGTAAGGTGAGTATGTGATAAAATGAGCAATGTGAATGCAATGAGGATGAGAGTTAATGCAAGTTCTAAAATGCAAAAGGATGGCTTGAGAATGGCTTGAAAATTTGAGAGCATAAGGGTGCTAAAATGCCTAAGTTGTATGAATGCATGAGAAAGGGGAGGTATTTATAGAAGAAGTTGAATTCTCTAGAGAATTCAATGATCAAGATTGAGCCTCCATGGCCAATATGAAGGGCTATGGTGAGTTGAGGACTCACAAGCCCTCACATCCTAACATGTGGAGGATGAAGTGTCCAAAAGACGTGGTGATATGGAAATGGGACAAATGATGTGGACGAAGGACAAGTGAAGTGGAAGAAGGACAAGTACTTTGAAAATACCTTGGGAGATGAAAATATTTCCTCAAAAAGGAAATTCTTGTTCCCACATGAGAGGAAAGTGGCATATGAGGAATTTTAGTATTCCTCAAAAGAATCTCCATGGGGAAGAGGAAAGTGGTTGGAGAAATAAATGTGAATTACAAATTCACATGATTGGGATGGATAAGGTGGTTGGAAGAATAAATATGAATTTTAAACTCATATGATAAGCACCTTGTGGATAAGGCAAGGTTCTTATGAAGGAGGCTGAAAAGTACCTTGTGGATAAAACAAGGTCTTTATAATAGAAGGTTCTAGGCCTCATGTGACTTGATGTGACCTTTCAATGATTACATAGGGAAGAGGAGAATCCTTGGAGGAATAAAAAGTGAATTTTAAATTCCCATGGGGAAGGGGGTTTATGCCAAGTATGGAAAATGTGAAGGTTGACCAAAAAGGTATGCTAAATATAGCAACGGGATTAGATTAAGATTGTGCAAATACATGATTAAGAAAAATAATGGGAGATTAGAAGCAAGTGGGAGATTATGAAGGATGTGACATTAATCCTTCATATTAAGATGTTAATCCAGATTAGAAGAGGGTTATGGAGGATGTGACAAGGAGAGAGAAAAATTAAGAATTTAAAATTGATTTTATTCAAAAAGGTCAAATGACTAAATTAAATAAAATTGATATTTTTATTTAATTTAGAGAGGTAAAGGTGTAAGGTAAAGTATTTAATTGTTAAATTAAATTAAATACTTTAGGAACCTTAGGCAAAAAGGTGAAATATTAATTAAATAAATCATTTAATTAATATTGATGAAATAGATGAATAAAGTAGATGAATTTGACCATGTGGGAGTGGTCAAATTTGGATGTCTACATTTTTCCCCTTTTCAAAATATTGTTAGAATAACAGTGTTTTGAAGAAAAAAGAAAATGCAGATGACTTTATAGAGTAAGCGACTAGAAAATGATGCCCCAGCATGGGAGAAGCCATGTGAGCTGCCCAAACGGAGGGAAATGAAGGGAGATACCCAAATCTCGCAAGAGAATGACCATGATGAAGGAATAGGAAAAATGGTAGGGTATGCCCCCTCAAGAGGGAGGTTGGGGAAGAAAGAGGGGGCCTAGTAAAATTCTCGATAGGAAAAAATGGAAGACACAGTTGGATAGAGCTTGAAAAACCAAGCAGGTTTGGCTTTTGAATGAAGTCGAACAAACACACGGTTTGCAAATGGCAGCCCCGAGAAGTTAGAGGATTAGTTGAATTAAAAGAAGTTTAAATAAAAGGGAAAAATACCCTTCACTTTAAAAAGGTTAAAAATGGAGGGAAAAGACATATAAGGTATTTTGAGAAATTACCACTCCTCATTTACACACTGGCAGTTGAGTGAGAGAGGGAGAAAAAGAGAAGAAGGAGACAAGAAGACAAGATGTCGGAGGACTACGACTCAGACATCATCCACCGAGGGGACGAGGTACGACGATTTTACCATGAGTGTGTAGTTCCACACCAAGTTAGAGTCAAAACCCCTTTGTGATTTTAAGAATTTTGTATGTATTTTGTAATGTTTATGCTTATTTGAAAATATGGGTTTTGTGTTCAGATTAGTTTAGAAAATGGGTTGGGGGAAAAATTTTGATTTCACCGAAGGGGTGGGAAAAACCACCAATTAGAGGCATAGGAAGGGGGGTGAATTTTCCCAACCAGAGGGTAAAGACACCCTGAAAATGAAAAATAAATGCCCAAAAAGGGCAGAGGGATAAAAAAAGGGAAAGTGGGGGTTGTACCAAGTGTAGAAAAACCCTTAAAAAAGACAAGACGGGTCATAGTGGGGCGACCCCATCCAGAAATGGGCGACCCCACCATAGGAGGGGCAACCTCGCCGAGGTGGGTTTGCCCATCCTGAGGCAAGTCTGCCCCGAGCAAGGCAAGCTCGCCCAAGCTCAAGGCGAGGCCGCCCTAAGTTCGGGGCGGATCTGCCACGAGCTCAGGTGGGTTCGCCCCGAGCCAGGGGCAGGTCTACCCGCCAAGCTAGGGTAGGTCCACCCAGAGCTCAAGCGGGCTCGCCCCAAGCTAAGGCGGGTTCACCCATCGGCCAGGGTAGGTTCACCCAAAGCCAGGGGGCACCTGAGGGGAGGGGAAGGGAGAAAAAGAGAGAAAAGATCGGAAAGAATGAGCAAAAGACAGGGCCGAAGAGGGGGAGAGGAAAGATTAGTAAAACGATTTCCCGGGGCAGGGAGAGAGAAACAAAGAAAGAGATAAAAGGATAAACAGACTGACATGTGGGATTGTTATGGATGCAGAGTTTTGACTCACTGCAGACACATGAAAGGCATTTAGAGGTGTTGGCGGTGACGGTGGCAGCCATGACTAGAGCGGATTACCATGTGCTAGAACAAGCCAGATTATGCCATCTATTAGAATACCCGACAATGAGAGCGCATCGGGTGCTACTAACTGCATTGATAGAGCGGTGGAGTTCAGAGACATCGACTTTTCATCTCTTGACAGGGGAGATGATGATGACATTGGAGGACATATGGTGGATTTTGAGGCTGCCCATAGCAGGCCTCTTGGTGAGCACGATGATGTCAGTGGGGGTGGAGCTAGATCACACTGTGTGGGTGTTGTTTGGATGAGACAACCTGTCGATATAGAGGTAGAGGCTAGATGTAGACCGATGCTTGGCATTGGGGGTACCACCATTGCCACTATATCTGTGTGGGCTAATTAGTAGACTACTGTTGTTAGACCAGAGCAGGAATTTCTATAGCTTGAGGTCTATGGAGGTGATTCAACACATTGTTGAGGGGAGAGAGGGGCAGTTTGCATGGGGTACATGTGTACTAGCACAGCTTTACAAATATATGCACGTCATCTACTACCGAGAGATGCTTAGCCTGAGACATGTGATGCTATTATAGGTATGGGGCCTGGGAGCACATCAGTGTCGCCAAGCTAGGAGTGGTGAGAGCAGGACGAGAGGATGAGGCAACACCTGTAGCTTGGTGGTATGGGCAGGAGGAGGGTTGGGTTTTGCACCTTGAGGGCCTAGGGGATATAGACAGATGGAGGAGGACAATGGATGACCTGCGGGAGGCACATATAGTGTGGCAGTCGTACATGTTTCAACAGTTCAAAGGATGGAGGGATGATGAGGCGAGGTACCGAGGCTACTTCCACACCAGATGCTTTATAGTCGAGAGGGAGTCCTGCATAGTGGAGGCGCACAAGCCAGATAGAGTGACCAAACAGTTTGGGGTTTTACAGGACATTTTGGGTGGACCGGACATGTTTTGATGGATCTCACGAGAGCGGCCATGGGGAGAGCCAATTTCACCGAGGTATGTTAGAGATCACTGGGAGACATTATAGCTAACACCCTACCTAGGAAGGACTAGGGGAGATAGATGCAGGGGTGACAAAGCAATACGCCAGGTGGCGTAGACGCTACATACCTCGATAGATTACTCCAAAGGAGCCGATTGTGGGGGCCCTAGGGTTTGGATCAGAGGATGAGAGGTGATTAGTCAACCAGTAGTGAGAGAGGAGATCACAACAAAGGAGAGGGCAGGTAGGAGGAGGAGACAATGGAGGAGAGCCCAGGTGGAGATCAAAGCGGAGCAGGAGAGAGGGGAGGTGGAGATGGAGATAGTGGATGAGCCTGAGGTGGAGGTGAGAGAAAAGGTTAGGGTCATAAGTTAGAAGGATAAGGGATAGGGAGAGGCTGGAGGCTCAAGATAGGAGGGAGAGACATAGGATGTGGAGATGATGGATGAGCCTTAGGTGGAGGCGGGAGCCGTGGGACAGTAGATGAGGGCAGGGAGTAGAGGACAGCCAAGGAGAGCTCGGGTGGAGAGCAAGGTTGAGCAAGAGCATGATGAGGAAGGGATGGAGGTGAGGGAGGAGAGATATCCATAGGAGCGAGGACATGAGGGGATAGGGGTTGCAGGATAGCCAGGGAGGGCGACGAGGAGGAGTAGACAGCGGAGGAGGGCCCAGGTGGAGATTGAAGCTGAGTAGGAGCCCTATGAGCCAGAGATGGGGATGAGTGAGGAGAGAGATAAGCATAAGGGGGAGGTGAGGTTTGTAGGATGATAGATGAGGGTGGGGAGGAGAGGACAGCCGAGGAGAGTTCAGGTGGTGATTGAGGCAGAGCAGGAG
Source organism: Sequoia sempervirens (assembly GCA_007258455.2). Classification (NCBI taxonomy): domain Eukaryota; kingdom Viridiplantae; phylum Streptophyta; class Pinopsida; order Cupressales; family Cupressaceae; genus Sequoia; species Sequoia sempervirens. The sequence goes on from VDFB02179234.1 coordinate 85,976,618, forward strand.
CGTGAGTCTCAGGAGGATGCTATGGATGTGGACATTCTAGTGGTGGAGTCATTGGCGATGGTACCATATGTACCATCTGAGGACCTTATCGTATTGTTGAGGGGGGCCAAGGAGAGGCTGAGAGTTGCAGAGGCTAAGGTGCGCAAAGTTCAGGCAAAGGGACAGAGGGATTATGGCTTCATTATTGATCACTTGACCTCACAAGTACAGGATGCAGAGAGGGAGAGAGATGATATGCGAGTAGAGGTGTAGGGAGTACGCGATGAGCTAGCTAGGGTGACCTGGGATTAGGAAAGACTACAAGCATTGATGACTATAGCATAGGCTAGGGGACAATAGGAGTCTAGAGGGGTAGCAGATCAGGTACTAGCAGAGGGTTGACAGTAGGCCGAGAGGGAAATGGAGGAGTTGAGGGTACAAGTCTGTTGAGGGAGAGGATTGAGCTCCAAGACAAGGTTTCTATGACAAAGATAGCACTTGGGGGTGCAAGGGTGATGGTAGAGGCAGCAAAGTCCTAGTTAGAGATTGTGCAGAGAGAGATGGACACGGTGCATGCAGAGGTGCAGGTGCTACGCCCTTAATATTAGTGTACATTGGGTTATGAATAGTCGGCTTGTGGCTATCTTAACTCTCTATTAATTCATATTATCATTAGTATATATTGTTATTTAGTTTTTTAGGTTGGCCTAAGACTTATATAGGTGTGTCTAAGTCAGCCTAGGTGTTATCCTAGGCATAAATAGGTATATATAGGAGGTTGTGAGTCTTATTTCATCATGAAGTTGTGAAGTGTGTTTTCATTAGAGATATTTGGAGATTTCCCCCTCGAAGTGGATTGTTATTCTCAATTATTATCAAGTATTTTTAGCATATTTCATATCATAGTCTTCTATTGTGCAAGTTATTTCATAACAAGTGGTATCAAAGCATGATCTTGGCACCGTAGAGGCAAGGTTTTTCTCAATTTTGGAGGTGATTTTGGGAAGAGCATATCTTTCAGATTTTGGCTACTTTTTTTTTTTAAAGGGTTTTTGAAGAACATATTAAAGAAGCTACAGCCTAGATTTTAGAAGAATTGAAGCATAATTAAGCAAATTATTGCAGAATTAGGGTTTCCACAATTTTTTTGGAATCTGCATATCTCACACATATTGTCGAATTGGAGTTTTATTTTTATTGGGTTTTTGAAGACATACTAAAGGAGATTACAGTAAAAAATTTCGAGGAATTGGAGCAGAAATAAGAAAGTTATTGAAAAGTTAAAATTTTCACAATTATCACTCTCCACACTGCAAATTTGCTTATTTCTTGGAGATTTTTCTAGGTGAGAGTTATTTTGGCCCTAGTAAGTTATAGTAAATTTTTTTGAGAATTTAAGTTTCATTTGTGTGATTTATTTCAAAATTAGTGGTTCCCATCATGACGAGGCCTACAACAAGGGGAAAAAAGAATGTTGTCACTCTAAGGAAGACACCTGATAAGGATGGGGTAACAATAGAGGATATTACTCCTAATGAGGAAATCAATAAGCTCAAGGAATAAATTTCCTCAATTAACATGGATATGTGTGACCTAAGAGGAGATATATTGGACATACGAAACATGTTAAGCACCTATAGGGCTGAACCAAGAAAGGAGTTCTCAAGTGACCAAGGTGAAAATTCTAGGTCAACTACCATTGACATAAGCTTTAGTACTCCTATGGGATCTAGGAATTTATTTCCAAAGGTGGATATGCGCAAGTTATATGGCAAGTATCCTCTAACATGGATAAACCAAATGGAGAATTTTTTTGAAGTACACCAAATCCCAAATGGACAAAAGTTCGCGATGGCTTCCCTATATCTAGAACCAGATCAATTCATTCAGTATCGTTGGCTTTACACTCATCAAAGGAAAAAGGGGCTCACTATCTCATGGTCAATTTTTACGGAGGAACTCCAAGCACAATATAGCAATAGCGTGATAGACAACTTCTTCAGCCAGCTGGCTAAGCTTCAACAAATAGGATCAGTTAAGGATTATATTCAGCAATTCCAAAATCTATCCTTAAGAGTGGATACAATTACGGAGGAAAACTTGAATGATTTATTCTTGGGTGATCTCAAGTATCACATTCAACATGAGGTACGCATGTTTAGCCCTAGCTCCATAAATGAGTCTTTTATCTTAGCACACAGGGTAGAGGAGAAGTATTTGATTCCTAAGAAGCAAAGGGCTAATGTGATAAGAGAGAAAGGATATTCAACACAACCTACTAAGTTGACTCCATAGAAAATTGAGGAGAAAAGGGAAAAAGGGTTGTGTTTCAATTGTGATAGAAAATACAGTTGAGGACATAAATGCAATGAAAAGAAATTGTTCTATATTGAAGGTCCAAGTGAGGAAGAAGAGGAGGAACCCATACTAGAGGATGAAAGGGAGTCAAATGAGGAATCGCATGATTCTCAACCAATCATTTCTTGTCATGCACTCTCAAGTTTCAGTGCTCCAAAAACTCTCAAGGTGGTGGGGTTCTTAAAGAAGTAGAAGGTAATAGTGTTGATTGACTCGAGTAGTACTCATAATTTCATCAACAAAAAGTTAGCTACTTGTCTAAATTGTTTTATATATTCAGCTCCATAGTTTCAAGTTTTGATTGTAGATGGTGGTACAATTAGTGGTTCAGGGAAGTGTCATAGCATTAAATTATCCATGGGAGATTATCATCTTGATACCCCAATGTATGTGATATCCATGGGTGCAGTAGATATTGTTTTGGGAGTACAATGGCTTACTACATTGGGAACAATTGAGATGAACTTCCAAGAACTATTCATGAGATTTCAATCAGAAAGAAGGCTAGTAGAGCTAAGGGGGTTGAAGGAAAAATCCCCACAAATGGTAAGCTCTCATCAAATGCAAAATTTTCTTAAGAAAGGAGTGGATGGATTTGTGGCCCAGCTATGTTCATTAGAATTCTCTCAATCTAATGTTCCTACTCATCCAGATTTGCAAGCTATAATTGATCGTCACTCAGTTGTTCTTGGAGATATTCCTAAAGGACTTCCTCCTAAGAGGGATCATGATCATGCCATACAATTAGTCCCAGGGATCCAACCACTGAACATCAGGCCTTACAAGTATCCACACATACAAAAGAGTGAGATAGAAAAAATTGTTGAGGAGATGCTAGAGGTAGGAATTATCAAGCATAGCCAAAGTTCTTACTCCTCGCCTGTGGTGATGGTATGTAAGAAGGATGATACTCTATGCATGTTTCCAGATTATAGAGTGCTCAACATGTACACCATTAAAGATAAGTTTCCTATTCCAGTCATTGATGATTTGCTAGATGAATTGAATGGAGCTATGTATTTTACGAAGTTAGATCTTAGATCTGGTTATCACCAAATTCGGATTAAGGAGGAAGATATTTGTAAGAAAGCATTTCAGACTCATGAAGGTCATTATGAATTTTTGGTGATGTCATTTGGTCTTACCAATGCACCATCTACATTCCAAAGTTTGATGAATTCCATTTTTAAGAATTTCTTGAGAAAGTTTGTGTTAGTATTATTTGATGATATATTGATTTATAGCAAGACTTGGGAAGAACATTTGCAACATGTGGATCAAGAATTACAAATACTTGAAGATCATAAACTCTATGCTAAGCCATCCAAGTGTGATTTTGGTCTTACAGAGGTGGAGTATTTGGGACACATAGTTTCACATGAAGCAGTAAAGGTGGACCCGAACAAAATTAAGGCTATCATGGAATGGCCTATTCCAAAAACCATTAAGAAATTGAGGGGTTTCTTGGGATTGACAGGGTACTATAGAAGATTTGTGAAGAATTATGGTCGTATAGAAACACCTTTCACCACTCTATTGAAGAAGGATTCTTTTCATTGGAACGAGTCTTCCAATACAGCATTTGAGAGATTGAAGGAGGTTATGTGTACAACTCCAGTGCTTACCACTCCTGACTTCACCAAGGAATTCATTGTGGAATGTGATGCTTATGGAAATGGGATAGGAGGAATGCTCATGCAAGAAGGTCAACCAATTGCTTTTGAGAGTCATTAATTAAAGGGTAAGAATCAACTAAAACCTATTTATGAGAAGGAAATGCTAGAAATCCTCCATGCAGTTAAACAATGGAGGACTTATCTATTAGGTAGACACTTCAAGGTTAAGACAAATCATGATAGCCTAAAATATTTTTTGGAACAAAGACTATCTTCTGAAGAGCAACAAAAATGGGTCACTAAGATGTTAGGATATGACTTTGAGATTGTATATAAGAAAGGGAAAGAAAATATTGTAGCAGATGCACTTTCAAGGAAGGATGAGAAAGATGAAGCCTTATTGTGTTCCCTTTCAATATTACAAGAAAATTGGGTGGAAGAAGCCAAAGCATAGTGGAAAAATGATGTTGCAACAAGTAATCTCATCGAACAATTAAAAAGTGATCCTAGTAGTTCAAATAAGTTTTGTTGGAAGGGAGATACTCTTTGGTATAAAGAGTGATTGTATCTTTACAAGAATTCCACTCTTAAACACAAGATTCTCATAGAGTTCCATGAGTCTCCAGTGGGTGGTCATTCAGGATTTTTGAAGACATATCATTGAGTCAAGCAAGATTTTTTTTGGGAAGGGCTAAAAGGTGATGTTCAAAAATTTGTGGCTGAATGTTTGGTTTGTCAAAGGAATAAAGGGGAGACAATTAAGACACCAGGTATCTTGCAACCCTTATCTATTCCTAGCCAACGTTGGGAAGAGGTATCCATGGACTTCATCACAGGGCTTCCCAAATCTAAAGGTCATAATGTCATCATGGTGGCAATTGATTGCCTCACTAAATATGCACATTTCATTGCATTATCACATCCTTTTATAGCAAGTGTAGTGGAAAAATCTTTTTTGGAGAATATCCAAAAGCTACATGGTACACCTAAGGTTATTGTTAGTGATCGTGATCCTATCTTCACTAGTCACTTTTGGAAATATTTATTCTCATGTTTGGGTACTCAATTGGCTCATAGCTCTTCATACCACCCTCAATCAGATGGGAAAACTGAGGTTGTTAATAAGTTTTTGGAAGGATATCTACATTGTTTCACTTCAGAGAAAAAGTCTCAATGGGTAGATTGGCTACCTCTTGCAGAATGGTGGTATAACACTTCTTTTCATAGCTCATCAAAAATGCCTCCATTTTTGGCACTTTATGGATATCATCCTCCTTCCATCACATCATCAATAAAGGTGTCACCAAGAGTTTAGGCAATAGAATACCACTTGCTTCATCAACAACAAGTACTTTCAAGACTCAAGGAGAATTTAGCCATGGCACAAAATCAAATGAAACAACAGGCAGACCAACATCCTAGTGAAAGAAGTTTTGAAGTTGGGGATTGGGTCTTCTTAAGATTGCAGCCTTATAAGAAAATCTCACTAAAGAAACAAAATAATAATAATAAGTTGTCTCCAAGGTATTATGGTCCATACTAAATCATTCAAAAGATCGGTAGTGTTGCCTACAAGCTATAGTTTCCACCAACAACAAAGATACATCTAGTTTTTCATGTTTCCTATTTGAAGGTCATTGGGCATAATATTCCCACTCAAACAATACTACTAGAGCTCGATGAAGAAGGAAGAATCATTTTGGAACCAAAGTGCATTTGTCAAACATGCACAAAGAAGCTAAGGAATAGAAATCTCACTAAGTATCTCATCTAATGGAATAATTTACCAGTTGAAAATGCCACATGCGAGGACGAGGAGTTCATTCAAAAGAATCCAAACTTGATTAGCATTGAGGACAATTCTTATTTGAAGAAGGGGGGCAGGCTACGCCCTTAATATTAGTGTACATCGGGTTATGAATAGTCAGCTTGTGGATATCTTAACTCTCTATTAAGTCATATTATCATTAGTATATTGTTATTTAGTTGTTTAGGTCAGCCTAAGACTTATATAGGTGTGTCTAAGTTGGCCTAGGTGTTATCCTAGGCATAAATAGGTATATATAGGAGGTTGTGAGTCTTATTTCATCATGAATTTGTGAAGTTTGTTCTCATTAGAGATATTTGGATGTTTCCCCCTCGAAGTGGCTTGTTATTCTCAATTATTATCAAGTATTTTTAGCATATTTCATATCATATTCTTCTATTGTGCAAGTTATTTCATAGCAGCAGGCCCTCCAGGGTGAGAGAGACAAAGCGCAGTCTTAGATACAAGTGATGCAAGAGGAGAGGGATGTTGCACGAGCACAAGTTCAGGTTGTGCAGGGTGAGAGCGATGTTGCACGGGCACAAGGTCAGGTTATGCAGGAGGAGAGGGATGTTGCACGAGCACAAGTAGAGACACTATAGAGTGGTAGTGATGGGATAGGGGCAGAGGTACAAAAACTACATGTAGAGAGGGATGTTTCAAAGGCACAAGTAGTGGTTGCACAGGAGGATAGAGAGACAATGAGAGGTCGACTACAGGTGGAGATTGGTAAGCAGAGGATGGCCTAGGAGGTGTTGAAATAGGAGAGGGGAGTCATTAGTAGAGATCGAGACTGATATAGACATGAGTGAAATGCCTCCAGATATCAGGATGCAGAGAGAGATGAGTATATGAGGGAGGCGACCTACTGGATGGTTGCTTATCAACATGTGGTTCCAGATCCGGTATAATGCATGTTTCATTTTGTCTGACGGGCTCCTCAGATGCCTGTGCCATCCCAGTCACAAGGGACACGGACCCAAGGATATAGTGACTCTTAGGCGACCATCCCTCACAAAGGTTCGATGCTTGATTCTCCACAGAGGTCAGACATGGGAAGCTCTTTTGGAAAATGACAGGATACCATATTTTGATAGGTGTAGGGTGGACAATATAAAGTATTTGATTCAGATCCTTGTACTGGTACTTTATTTTGTGATTATGATGTATACAATGGATATGTATTTTGATGATATCGATGGACATTATTATGGGCTATGTGATGGACATTTGATTTGGATATTTATATGATGTATGACAACTCTTATTGACACCGTGTTATGTATATGATGGGTAATTCTATTTATGCATATGTGTATGTTTATGATTTTATGATGGGTGATCATGATGATGTAATACATGTACATGTTTATGATGTTATATGTTGATACTTATATGGATGCAACTAACATGTGTAATGCAAGATGTGATGCATGTTTTATGATTTTATGTATGATGGATATGGAATTTAACATTTTGTGATGCAGGTGGCGATGCATGTAATATGTTAATGATATAAAATAATATGTACGGATGTGAAAATGAATCTAAGATGCTTAGAATAACCAAATATGATTAACCTAACAACTTAATATGAGATGATAATGCACTTGGGATAAAATGCAATAATGCAACATGTAATAAACATAAGTGTCAATAAGGACTTGCATGGGAATGTGTGTAAATGGTGTGAAATTGCACCTGCCAAAAACCATTGATATCCTGAGAAGAATGGGAGAGAGAAGGTGAATATTTGTACAACCAAAATCATAGGCTAATGGATAGGGATGAATGCAACAAAATTGATTATGAAATGCAATCCTAATTTAATTTTCCATCTTCGGGGCACTAATTTTTGCTATAGCATAAGACACCAAGTGTCAGGGTATATGAAACCAAGGCAAGTTAGCATCTAATGCATAAAACAAACACAGTAGACAAGGTTATCCCAAAACCCCAAAGTGAAAGACTTTGGTCGAGCTAGGCATTGGGATAACCACAAGCACATAGGGATGTCCCAACGTAACACAAGATCTTGGAGATCCTAGTGAGTACTACGTGGGACAACCCAACAGACAGCAACAATAAACGATCAAGATATGCCCCTATGTTAACCAATCAAAACACACCATAATATAATAGATTATGGTGACCTTGACTAGTTGTAATGGGGAGCTCAAATAATAAACAAAAGAAAAAAGCACCAAAAGATCACAATCAAGTTCAAACGTCATTTTCCATAGGAACGAGAGGATGGATGGGATTGATGAGGTCTATTAGGAAGGATGCATCATGTTGAGACCAATGATGGATACTAAACTAAGATGACCCACATGACGTAGGATTTTTGACACTAATCAGATATTCCAATACTAGAGGATCTCGTTTGTGAAGAACCAGCTAGATAGGGACACACTTGACAACATGACACAAGAGACAAGACAAAATATTGACATATCCTATAGACCTAGGGGCTCGAGGGCCGATCAAAGATTAGCCTTTCCTACGTGAAAGTGCAGAGCCCTCGTAGTTCAGAAAAGACCATGGATAAAAGTGGAAAGAGGACAATGGAGACCAATGATGGATGACAAAAGACACAAGTAAATGACAACAAAGCCCTGCGGGTGGATCAAAAGATCAACCTTGCCTACGTGAAAGCGTTGGGGCAACATAGTTCAGAAAAGGACAAACAACGACTGACCATGGATAAGAGTGAAATGGGGCCGATGGAGACAAGTGATGGAGGACCAAAATGAGACGGTCAAAATTCCCTGAGGGTGGATCAAATGATCAGCCTTGCCTACGTGAAAGTGCAAGGGCAACGTAGTTCGATAAAGACCAAAAGGACCAACAAGACAAGACGACAACTAGATGAAACTAACATGATGAAGGACCCTAGATGATGACGTGAAACTAACATACGCTCATATTAGGATGGAAAAGCTCAAGATTATGGATAGCTGATAATCATCCAATGCTCAATCAAAACATACCAAGTGGCCAAGGATGAGATGTGAATGAAGTGGTAGGATAGGATAGGATGTTAGGAATTGGATTTGAGGATAGGATGGATGGAGACATGTACCAACTAGGACACAAGGTAGATAATGATTAAGCTCTCTACAGATGACGTCTGTAACCAGGTTTTCACCAACCATACTTATCCAAGGTGCCAACAAGGGTGGTTTTCACCATAAGACGAATTTATTTCTCTTTACTATTTTTTGGATTTTTCACTTTTTTAATTTTTTTCTATTTTTTCTATTTTTTGGTAGGATGGGAGGACCCAACATATTTAGGTATAAAACCTTTTCAGGTGCATGATGTTGATAGGCTCTTCGAGAGGCTCCCATTCAAGTGTGGTAAGTTGGTACGCCCTTGATCCATACTTTGTTGTAATAACATAAGGTCCCAACCAATTAAGTTCAAACTTTCTTTTCTTTTCTTGGTCATGTTGGGTACATTGATTCTCTTTAAGAACTAGATCTCCAATGTTAAATTGGTGGGGATGAACTTTTTTATTGTAACTTCTCTTGAGATGATTCTGATACGCCTAAAGGTGATTGTATGCTTTGATCCTCTTTTCATCTAGGAGCTCCAATTGAGCGAGGCGAGCAACTCATGAGTCTTCTTCAGTGATGAGATTCTTCAAAGATATTCTCAGAAATGGGATCTCAACTTCAATCAGAAAGATGGCTTCAGCACCATAAACAAGGGAATATGGAGTGGTTCCAGTGGGAGTGTGGATGGATGTGTGATAATCCCAAAGGGCGGGGTGGATGTGGAGGTGCCAATCTCAACCAGTACTGTTGACAACCTTTTTCAAGATTTTGATCAAAGTTTTGTTAGTGGCTTCCGCCTGCCCATTACCTTGAGGGTAATAGGGCATGGACCACCAGTGTTGGATATGAAATGTGTCACATACCTCTTTTACAGCCTGGTTTTTGAATGGTTTACTATTATCAGAAATGATGGTGGAGGGGATGCCATATTTGCAGATAATATGGTAAAGGATGAATTTGGATATCTGAGTACTCGTTATTTGGGAGAGTGGTATGGCTTCCACCCACTTAGTGAAGTACTCAATGGCAGTGTTAATGAAGGTGTGGCCATCGAGGGATGGAGGATATATCTTGTCGACTAAATCAAAACCCCACTGAGAAAAAGGCCATGGTGCTACGATAGGTTGTAGATCTTGAGCAGGAGGATGTATCAGGTCCGCATGTTGCTGGCAAGGTAATAATTTCTTCACGAAGTCACAAGAGTCATGCTCCAATGTAGGCCAATAGTAACCAACCCTGAGAATCTTCTTAGCTAAGGCCATGTCATTTGAGTGGGCCCCACAAACACCGTTATGTACATTCGTTAACGTAGTGTGAGCTTCAGCCTCGTTCAGACACTAAAGAAGAGTTCCATCATATCCACGATGATAAAGAGTATCACCTATGAAGGTGTAATGAGATGTACATTGGATGAATGACTTACGTTGACTGTGGGTAAGGTCAGCGGGTAGGATGTTTTCATGAAGATAAGCATAGATCTCATGATACCTTGTGGATGCAGGACCTACGATTTTGCACACCATCTCATTCTCAAGGACATCGTATGCAGGGATTAAAAGTTATTCAACCAATAATTCACACTTTGGCTGATCTTTGGGCATGTCCATCAAGGAACCAATTGTAGCCATTGCATCGGCAGCTTTGTTCTGTATTCTGGGGATCTGGTCAAACTAAATAGAGGTGAAAGACTTCTTGAAATCATCGGCCATGCGTTTATAAGGTAATAGCTTCTCATCCTTTGTTAAAAACTCATCATTGACCTATTTGATGACTAATTGTGAATCGCCAAAGACCCTTAAATGAGTGATATTCCATTTGATTTTGATTCTAAGGCCGGTAAGAAGAGCTTCATATTCTGCTATATTGTTTGTGCATGAAAAGGCTAGTCTAAATGACTTCAAGATGTAATCACCTTGGGGGTGACAAATAGGATTCCTACCCCCACTCTGTTATGTGTGTATGGCCCATCAAAATATAGTGTCCATGTGGTGGCTTTTGCTACTGTAAGGACTTCTTCATCAGAGAATTTTGTTACCAAAGGATGTGCATCAACTAGGGGAGCATTAGCTAATTGATCCGCTATCACTTGACCCTTAATATCTTTGTGGTTCACATATTCTATATCAAAATCACTCAGCAACATGGCCCATTTAGCCATTCAGCCAGTCAAATCTGTTCTAGATAGCAAATACTTAAGTGGGTCAACTTTTGATATTAACTTGATTGGATGACTGAGCATGTAATGTCTAAGCTTCTGTGAACAGAAAACTACGGCTAGGCAGGCCTTCTCTATTGAAGATTAGTTGAGCTCATAGCCAACTAAGGTTTGACTGATATAGTAGATTGCTCATTCTTTGGATGACTCATCATGTTTTGCTAACTTAGTGCCCCCAGTGCCACTGAGGTAGTTGAGATGTACAATAAGAGTGGCTTCCTTGGGATTGGGGGCATAAGGACTGGAGGATGATCTAAGTACTCCTTAATCTTGTCAAAACCTTGTTGACACATAGGATCCCACTTGAAGGATGTATTATTTTTCAGGAGGTGGGTGAATGGTTGACACTGGTCAACTAAATGTGCTATGAATCTTTTGATGGACTGTAGCTTACCCTAGAGATTTCTTAACTGTTTTATATTGTGAGGTGGAGGCATATCCATAATTTCTTTGACCTTGGCCGGATCTACTTCTATTCCTCTCCTCGACACAATGAAGCCCAACAGCTTTCCTGACGTAACCCCAAACACACATTTTTTTGGATTGAGGTGCAACTTGTAGTGCTCTAAATGCTCAAAGATCTTTCTTAGGACTATAGGGTGTTCTGCTTTGGTTCTTGATTTTCCTAAAAAAAATTCAACAGTCTTCCATGATGATGTGGATAAGATCATGAAAGATGACGATCATTGCGCATTGGTAGGTTGCCCTTGCATTCTAAAGATCGAAAGGCATGACATTATAGAAAAATGTACCCCAAGGTGTAGTGAATGTTGTTTTATGTTGGTCCTCAGATGCAATCTTGATCTGATTGTATCCAGAAAATCCATCCATGAGGGACATCTCATGGCCTGCAGTTAAATCAACCAGCATATCTATGTTCGACAAAGGAAAGTCATCTTTAGGACAAGCCTTATTGAGGTCACGGAAGTCTGTACATATTCTGACATCCCCATTGGGTTTGGCTACTCGCACGATGTTGGAGATCCACTCGGAGTAATCAATGGGTCTTATAAATTTGGCTTCCAACAGCTTCTCCAATTCTTTCTTGACCAATAGGGCAACTTGCGAGTGCATTTTGTGAAGCTTCTACTTAACTGGTTTTGCATCAGGACGCACATCTAGATGGTGTGCTACCAAGGCAGGGTCTAACCCAGGAATGTCTGAATATGCCCATGAAAAATTGATCTTGCTTTCCTTAAGAAGCTTGGAGATGGTAGAATACTCTTCTTCTGATAATGACTTGGCTACATAGGTGATTTTGGGATCCTCTTTAGTTCCCAAATTGATTTCTTATGTTTCCTCTATCAGGATGGATGATCATTTAGACCATTGTGTTCCCACAAGGGGAAGATGAACATCCCCATCTTCTGGCACCTCACTGAGGTTTCCATCATTAGATACGTTCTTTTTTTTTACTTTTTTTGAGTCAAGAAGTGCCTCAAGGAGGTTTTCACTAGGTGACCCTTTTGGATTTTGTTTTTTCTTATTTTTGCCACTAGGGAATTCATCTTCCCCCAATCCCATGAGGTGTTCATAGGTATCCACTGAGGTAAGTGATTTGATAGGTGTGCTTTCAGGTAGGTCCCAATCTATGAGTTTGGGATGGCGAAGGGAAAGATTGATGGTGCAAACAGATAGGCTTTCAAACATGGAGGAAAGGTCTATGTGATCTACATCATCATACACATGTATGATACATTCTTCTTCTGGTATAGCTTCCAAAAGATGATCACCTATACTGACGTTGTTAGAAGTACTATTTGGACCCTTTTTATTTTTGTCATAGCCTAAACCTGAATTCTTTAGACGTATGGAAGTGTCAATCAACTGCTTTCTTCCTAGCTCTTCTGGACCAAGACCTCCCCCTTGATAATTATGTTTCTCAGCATACTTAGAGGGCCAAGGATACATCTCTTGAAAATATTCCTTTAAAGGGGGAGTAGGTTCAGGTTCTTCATGATATAACCATTGACTTATATCATCTTCATGCGTATATTGTGGTAACACGGGAGATACATAAGTGTTGGTTCCCACATTTTTGGAGCTAGGGGTGACTGTCTTTTGTTCTTCCTTTAGTGCAAACTCAAAGGGTTGACCATATGTTTGTGGTGAGGGTGGCATAGTTGCCATGTTCAAAGTAGTACGCATCTCATACTCACCACATCCCTTGTTAATGATTTGAACCTTGGTGGTAGTGGAATCAGATGTAGAAGATGGAACGAATGAGGTGGTGGGTGATGAATTAGATGATGGATGAGATGAGGATGCTAGTGGTGGTCCCATTTCCACTCTTGTACAATAATGGGAATGAGGGAAAGAAGCTTCAAGTGAATGATAGTATTGAAATGGTTGGGGATCGGTGTGTATCGTAACTTCCATTCCATTAAATGGGAACTTCAAGCATTGATGATAGGTAGATGGGATGGCTTGCATGGCATGGATCCATGGTCAGCTGAGAAGAGGATTGTAGGGGAGGTCCAGATCAAGGACATGACAAGTGGTGTATTATATAACTGGGCCAACTTGAATTGGAAGCTCAATAACCCCTTCAGAATCCCTTTATGCATTATCATAAGCCTTTATATTCATGATTTGATTACTTAAATCAACGTAGGTATATCCTACCTGCTTTATGAACTTTAATGTACAGAGATTGAGACAAGAGCCATTATCTATCAAGACCCTCTTTACTTTATGTCGAGCGACGAGAACCTCTATATGGAGGGGTCGATTGTAATTGGAATTGATGGTAGGCATGTCATTTTGACTGAAACCTAGTTGGTAGGTTGATGAAAGGTGTCCCACCAGAGCTTGGAATTATGTGGGTCAATGTCATTAGGTACACAGGCATCCTGTAAAGCTTTTGTCAAGATTTCCAGGTATACAAGAGAAGACTTTAGCAAATCTAGGATAGATATTTGCGTTGCGGTCTTTCCTAGATGGTCAAGGATGTTATACTGAGAGCTCACAAGAGGTGATGGGGCTGATGCTAAGGATCCAGGGATAGTAATGTGAGTGCAGCGAGCGGTAATAACACATTGAGGCTCCTTTCCTTTGACATGTATCATAGACACACGCAGTTCCTCTTGCCCAATATGCATAATGAGATTCTCATAGTTAAGTGGGAAATTCTTGTAGGTGATATTATTAGTGTTGTTATCCTGTTTGTTATTGTTACTAGATCTAGGATTTGTGTTGGACGTGCTAGGACCTTGGTTATGCTTGGGGAAAGCATTTTGATATATATGTAACTGAGCATTGGGTGACGAGGCCTGGTTGGCATCCACATGGATATCTCCTTGATCTATAAGATCTTGGATGTCCATTTTTCAGACTTTGACACTTATTTAAGATATGCCCTATAATCTTGTGAAACTCACCATATTCATTCTCTTTAAACCAGGATGGTTTAGGCTTGGATTCATCGGGTGGCTTGCTCAGAGAATATGTAATTGGGTAATTGACTTGCAACAACCTATGGAAGACAACACTCAAGGGTTCTCCTAATTGAGTGTATTGATTGGATTGTTGAGGGGGTCGAGGTGTCCCTTATGGCACAAATATGTTATTGGGCATGGATGGTTGTTGCTTTTGGGAGGTATTGGCCACTTGAACATGTTTAGTATTAGTGACGCCATCATTGACTGCATTCTTATTCTTATTCCAGTAACGATATTTTTCACTAGATGACTTGTCCTTATCCGAGTTGTACAATTTATTTTTCCCTTTAGCAACAAGCACTCTCTCAATGATGGGGCCCTTTTCGATAAATTCTATGAAGGTAGTGACACAATGAAGATTAAGAGCATGCGCTAGTTCAAGATGGGAATTAGCCACAAAAAGGGTGACCATTTCTTTCTCACTGGGAGGGGACTTCATTCGGCTAGCTACAGCTCGTCACCTTTGCAGGTATTTAGCAAAAGTTTCTCCATCACGTTGCTTCTCCTTCAAGAGGTCTAGTGTGTCAATGTCCTCCAAATTAAAGGAGAATTGTTTGACAAATTGTTCAAAAAGATCAGAGAAGGAAGAAACTATTCCCTTCTTGAGACCCATGAACCAATCTAAGGTCGACTCTCCTAAGCTTCTAGGGAACATGCGTAGGAGATAATTGTCATTATGTTGGACATCCTGACATTGTGCATAGAACTCATGTAGATGGGCCTTTGGATTTTTAGTTCTTATATACTTGTGGAACTTGGGTATCTCGAAATTCTTTGGAAAGGGGATAAGTGAAATCGAAGAATCAAATGGATATGGGCAAATCTCCTCAAACTTGAAGGATTTTTTGGATGTACCCGCTTGTAGATATTTCAATGTGGCTTTGAGCTCCTCTAGCTCTTTATTGGCAGGCGGAGTTGGATTAGACGGATGGGGTGGATATTGCTGATGGGATGAAGATGGGATGAAAGCATTGAGATCGTATGAGGGTGTAGGTTGATACTGATTAGCATAAGGCAGATAGGATGATGACAGATTTTGGTAATAAGGGACGGAGGGTGCATGTTGCTGAGGTGGTTGTTGCTGACAATATGAAGTGAATGGGGTATTGTGTGGAGCTTGGTAGTATGATGAAGTGGAGGCCCCTTGTTGATAAGATGGTTGTTGCTGATAATAAGAGGTAGATTGAGCACCTTGTTGATGAGGTGGTTCTTGTTGCACGTAGGATGTGGATGATGCACCTTGTTGGTACGAAGGCTATTGTTGAGTATAATAGGGATTGTTTTGGTAATTATACACGACATTGGGCTGTTGCGTGATGTATGGAGGCTGTTGCGGATTAGGTTGTTGTTGGTATGGGTTGATGTGTGATTGCAGGGGATTCGTGTAGGGAGGTGGTTGTGTCTATAGTGAATTATGAGCAGTCACGTGGATGCTCGGATTAGCATAAGTAGTGTATGTGCTAGACAAATGATAGAGATATTGCAAGAGAGGATTACACTATGTTTGTGTGGAAATGTGAGTATGTGATTATTGATAAGGAGGGAAAGATGGGATGTGTTGTTGTTGTGGGACCACAACAGAAGCACCATGAGGTGGTTGTTGAGGGTGTGATGTAGTTTGTGTTGCTTGATGAGAAGGTTGTATGTGAGCAACAGTATGTTGTTGTGGGTTTGGAACAATTTGTTGTGGCATGTTCTATTGTAGAATTGAAACATTTTGTTGCAGGGGTTGTTGATGATGTTGTTGTATGGGGACGGAAATGACTACGATATGTTGTGGTGGTGCTTGCGAGGGGATAGTTACATGTTGTGGCGGTTCCTACGAGGCAATGGATTGATGAGGATTAATGTGAGGTTGTTGGAACATCAGAGTATTACCTTGAGGGGGTGGTAGGAGATTGCTTGTGGGTGTCTGGTGTAGGAGCACCTGAGAAACACTAGGTTTTTTTTTAGGAGTCTAGAAAGAAGTTCAAATTTTGTGGTGTTATCTTGAGGTCATGTTGACCATCTTGTGTGTGTTAGAGGTGTTTTTCTCTCTAGGAAAGAAGTGGTGGAAAGTTGAATAAGTTTTGAAGCTCAGCTTGTTTTGTTTTCAAAAATGGACCAAGGTTGAAAAACATAGTGAGTTTTATAACCTTAGCCATTAGGTCTTCCTTAGGTTCGACCAAAGAAACTTAACTATTTCTAGGGCCTATTTAAGGGGTATCTCGACCCTGGAGCAGGGTTGGAAGCTTTAATATTTTGGTGAAATCTTGTGTGATTGTAGGAAACAGTGTTCTGAGTTAAATTTCTGAATTATTGCATCTTCATAGACTTTTAATGGATTAGTTTTGCTACTGTTTGGATTGTAGAATGTAGTGTTGGTTGTTTACAAGCACTGTGTAAGATTTGATAGCTTCTTTGTTTAATTTGCAAGCATTTGTTGTAAATAGTTTAACTTTGCTCAATTTCTGGTCTTAACCAGACTGTGTTTAGGAAATGGGGTGCTAGAGCACTTTCCCACCGTACAAATTGTACGGCCCTTTGGGAGCAGTGCCTAGATAGCATGGTTGTACATATGTTAGTTGGTAGGTTTTTTTTTAGTGCAGAAGTTGTTGGCAATGTCTTGCCCTAGGCGAGTTAGGCAGGGTCCGGCTAGGAAAGACCAAGAGTAAAAGTCACATAAC
Source organism: Sequoia sempervirens (assembly GCA_007258455.2). Classification (NCBI taxonomy): domain Eukaryota; kingdom Viridiplantae; phylum Streptophyta; class Pinopsida; order Cupressales; family Cupressaceae; genus Sequoia; species Sequoia sempervirens. Next base: position 85,993,761 of record VDFB02179234.1, read on the forward strand.
TTGCAGGGGTGCTCAGATTTTGGAGAAAATATTTTTGGAGAATTTAGTTGGGGGTATTGGCAAGGCTTGGTGATTAGGAGGAGGCTCCACCAATCCATTTGGTGTGAGAAAACTTTGACAGTCTGAAATCAGTCTGGAAAAGCTTACAAACCCTAGCTTTTGGGCAGATTTTGTGAATGGGCAGTGTACGGCCTGTACAGGCTCAAAACCCCAAGAATCTTTAAGGTGTGGGTATGGGAAACACAAACCCCAAATGAAGAACCCTGGTCGTTTGGAGGGTTTAGGGGAAAATTGCATTTTTCTCAGTTAAGAGGCCTAATTGGGGCTCTAGGCTTGTAGCCTTTTCTAACCCTAGGAAAGGGTTTGGTGGAAGCGATGGGGAATTGGAGACTTGTGACTGCATAAGCACTCTAAATAGGTTATCTTGAAGCTTTTACAACATTTTCACACCCCTGCAAGAACTCAAATGAAAGTTGAGAGAGTTTGGCCTTTAGGGAGGAATAAGGGTCAAGGGTGAGATAGTGGCAAGGCACCAAGATTGGCTTGGTAGAAAGAAGAGAGTTGATAGTGGGGTTGGCCAGTAGGACCAGAGGTATCTATACCTGAGATAGGACCCAAAGGACAAGGTGAAAGAGTCACCTAAGAGTTCTTAAGGACAAGGACTCCGAGCATGGGATGGTGAGTGTCCCATCCAACCCTATCCTATCAGTGTCAATCCTGGCAGTGGTGTCGATGCGAGAAAGGGATTGCCCCCAGTGTTGACAGGTGGTTGACTAGGATATTAAGGTGGGAGTGGTGGAGCAGACAAGATGTTTTGTGGCATGCCATAAGCATAGGGATCATAAGGATCAGATGGTGTTGTAGAGGTTGTGGATGGAAGAGGAGGATAATTGGAAACTTGATGTATCATAGCATTTCCAAACTCAGGATGATACTAGTTATCTATGGGTGTATCCTTAGGAACATAAGTATTTCTAGGAACATTTTGCAGGTCTTGATGCACTGGAGGGGGCTGGGTGTTGGTGTACTGTGACATGTCCAAACCAAATGGCAGTTTGACTCCCTTCATGAGTAGAGTGGCGAGGATCTTATCCCCATGCTCGTCGAGGAGGCGATCTATCATCTAGACATTAGTGGGATTGCTTCTAAGGTATTCATCAACGGTGACTTCAGGCTGATTGATCATGTTTTCATCATCAAGTAGTGAAGTATTTTGACCATTGGTGTTAGATTGTGACGAAGCACCATTATGAGGGTCTTGAGGGATGTTTACATATTTGTTAGGATCCTGAGAGATGTTTGCCCCATTGTTAAGATCTTGAGGGATGTTTGGCTGGTTGTTAGAATCTTGAGGGATGTTTGGCTGGGAACTTTGACCTTGTTGTTGTGCCATTTTACTTCTTGGTTTGTGATCTAGTCTGCATGGGAATGAAAATGCAAAACTACTAGGTGGACTTCAATGCAAGGATGACCTAAATGATGGTGGGAAGATTGATTTGGATTGGATAAAGGATTGATTGATTGGATGATGAGATCGAATAATTGGATAAGGGTTGATTGGACAATTGGATAGGATTGAAAGGATTGATAATTGGATAAGGGTTGATTGGATGATTGGATAGGATTGGTTCATAAAATGATTGATAGGATTAGATGATAGATCAGGATCATTTTACAAAATGACTGACAAGATTAGATGATGGATGATGTAAGGGATTCTAAACCCAGTTCGGAAATCACCCTAGGTGAGGTGACTTAAGGTGTTGGTTGATCTGATTGAAGGAAAAATAGAGGATCACGACACTGAATCCACCTCAAGATGGAAATGGATTGATTGCACTGAGGATGATGACTTACAGCACCGAATCCACCTCAAGATAGAAGTGGATTGATTGGGCCGAAGACAATGATTGATGTGTAGGATAACAATTAGATTCAAATGTCTAGGTCAATTCGGATAATACCCTCTAAAGCAAGGTTTAAGGGATTTGGATTAAGAGAATGATGATGAATGATGAAATCTAGAGATGCTCTAAGGGTGCCTATATGATGCAGGTGATGACTGAATGACCTTTGGAAAGTGCAAATGGGCTAAATGATAAATTATGAGTGAACAGAAGGGGATGAAAATGTTTAGATCACAACAAACGACCAGATTTTAGGTCCCCATCTATTTGACTCTCTAAATTGAGCATGGTTGCCTATTCAAGGGGCTTGTTCACCTGTTCCTAGGTCCTAGTTTCTTTTGACTTGTTTAAATTAGAAACAAGGTCAAACAAGCTATCGGAACAGGCAAACGAGCCTAACAAGTGGTGAAACAGACTTACTAGATGATGGAACAAGTTCCCCGAACAGTGAAACGAGATACTTAAACAATGAGACAAATTCCCCGAATGATGAAACGGGTTCCCTGAATGGAAAAACGAGTTCCTCAAATGGAAAAATAGTTTCCCTAAATAGAAAAATGAACTCCCTAAATAGATTAATGGGTTCACATAACGGGAGAACGAACTCATGGGATGAGGAAATGGGGTAATAAAATGATGGAACAGATGCTCAAAATAAGAAAATAGATTGACAGAATGATGAAACAGATGCTCGAAATAGGAAAACAGGAGGTGAAATTGGTCGTTTGGGGGGCGGGTTCGCCCAACTTGGGGCAAGTTCGCCCAAACTAAAGGGTAGGTTCACCTATTGGATGAAAATTCTGACAATTCTGACCAAAAACAAGTTGATGCAGAGGGAAGGTTTGCCCCTTTAGAGGGAAGGTTTTCCTATTTGGTAAAAATATTGACAATTTTGACAAAAACAGGCTGATCAAAGGCTGAGGCAGAGGGCAGGTTCACCCCTTTAGAGGGAAAGTTCGCCTGTTTAGTAAAAAGATTGACGATTTTGACAAAAACAAGCTGATCAAAGGCTGAGGCAGAGGGCAGGTTCGCCCCTTTAGAGGGCAGGTTTTCCCTTATGCAGGAAACTTGGACTTGACTTAAGTGAAAATAGCTATGGAAAGGACCAAAAACATAGCAAACAACAAGCAATAAGGTTGACTTGACAAAAATTCACTAATTTTACACAAGAAGACAATTTACACAGCACAATCCTACGATTAGTGTTAAAGGTATGGCCAACACAGTCCTTAATCTAGGATGAACAAGGCATCTAGGAAGTCCTTGATATACTCTTGGTATGTGAGGCACAACCGTGAACACCAACCTGTCACAAGCATGGAACCCCAGTGAAATACTAAAGGCTTGGACCAACCCTTCACGTTTATCTAGGTATTACCCTAGCTTCGACACTCCGCCAGACACGACGTGACTGGATTGGGGTACAGCTTTGTCTCTCCCCCTTTGTATACCCTGCTGGTACGCATGGTTGGGATCATCCCTTGGAGTGATGAAATCCCCAAGCAGGTCCCGCTAAAGAAGAAAACACTAACCATTTTCAGCTACTCCCCAGGCTCACACGAAGTGCAAGGGGAAATCTTAGATGGAATAGTGTCTCCTTGGGTGGCACAAATGGATTTTTGAAGACATGAAAAATAAAATAGTTGACTATCCCCTAATTAAACTATGTGCCTAGATATTAAAGAAAAAATGACAAAGCAAACAATTGATTAGTAATCGGATCTGTTTGCCCTGCAGCAAATATGTTAGAAGTTTATATCTTTGTATTCAATAAGCATTTGAGAGATGCACAAATTTTAGAAAAATTAACACAAACACCAATAGGATGAGTTAGGATCAGTAATAATAAAAAACAATCCAAAATAGAATCTAAAAATGAGATTTACCCACTGTTTTTACCTTGCAAAAGTCTTCGTTCAAGGTTGGCCCCTCTGTAGAAAATAGTTAGAAATAGAGGCTAAAAACTAAGTTTTGGTTGTTGTTTGACCTTTTTCAAGGGCAGGTTCGCCCTTCTGTAAGGGCAGGTTTTCCCCTCTACAAAAAAAGTTAGAAAATAGAGTAAAAACTAAACTTTGACTTGTTGTTTGACCTCTGTCAAGGGCAGGTTTGCCCCTCTCAAGAAAATAGAGTAAAAACTAAACTTTGACTTGTTGTTTGACCTTTTTCAAGGGAAGGTTCACCCTTCTGTAAGGGCAGGTTCGCCCCTCTGTAGAAAATAGTTAGAAAACAAGGTTAAAAATATATTTTGATACTCAGAAAGGCGACCCTGCTGGGCAGGTTCACCTGTTTGTGGGAAATTTTGCCCCTCTGTAGGGGTAGGTACACCTCTCTGTTACCCTAACCTACAAAAAAGCTAAAAAAATAGCAAACATAAAAGGAAGAAACCCGTTTGTGGGTCCCACTGGGCATGTCAGAAATGTGATCAAGTATTTTTTACCTACTCTAAATCATGCAAAACAGAATGCAAATGAAAGAAACACTTAACACCTCAATGATTAGGCTATGTTAAACTTAAACAAAACAAAGATGAAAAGAAACCGATTATACCTTGTTTAAGCTTATTCCTTGGTTGGCCCTTGATGCAGCTTGATGTGTATGCTCCTTGGATGGCAATGTGATGAAAATGGGTGTAAGGTGAGTATGTGATAAAATGAGCAATGTGAATGCAATGAGGATGAGAGTTAATGAAAGTTCTAAAATGCAAAAGGATGGCTTGAGAATGGCTTAAAAATTTGAGAGCATAAGGGTGCTAAAATGCCTAAGTTGTATGGATGCATGAGAAAGGGGAGGTATTTATAGAAGAAGTTGAATTCTCTAGAGAATTCAACGATCAAGATTGAGCCTCCATGGCCAAAATGAAGGACTATGGTGAGTTGAGGACTCACAAGTCCTCACATCCTAACATGTGGGGGATGAAGTGTCCAAAGGACGTGGTGATATGGAAATGGGACAAATGATGTGGATGAAGGACAAGTGATGTGGAAGAAGGACAAGTACTTTGAAAATACCTTGGGAGATGAAAAGATTTCCTCAAAAAGGAACTTCTTGCTCCCATATGAGAGGAAAGTAACATATGAGGAGTTTGAGTATTCCTCAAAAGAATCTCCATGGGGAAGAGGAAAGTGGTTGGAGAAATAAATGTGAATTAAAAATTCACATGATTGATATGGATAAGGTGGTTGGGAGAATAAATATGAATTTTAAATTTATATGATAAGCACCTTGTGGATAAGGCAAGGTTCTTATGAAGGAGGCTAAAAAGTACCTTGTGGATAAAACAAGGTCCTTATAATAGAAGGTTCTAGGCCTCATGTGACTTGATGTGACCTTTCAATGATTACATAGAGAAGAGGAGAATCCTTGGAGGAATGAAAAGTGAATTTTAAATTCCCATGGGGAAGGGGGTTTATGCCAAGTATGGAAAATGTGAAGGTCTACCAAAAAGGTATGCTAAATGTAGCAACGAGATTAAATTAAGGTTGTCCAAATACATGATTAAAAATAATAATGGGAGATTAGAAGCAAGTGGGAGATTATGGATGATGTGACATTAATCCTGATTAAGGTGCATAGATCCTAATCATGGATTAATTACATTAATCTAGATTAGAAGAGGGTTATGGAGGATGTGACAAGGAGAGAGAAAAATGAAGAATTTAAAATTGATTTTATTCAAAAAGGCCAAATGACTAAATTAAATAAAATTGATATGTTTATTTAATTTAGAGAGGAAAAGGTATAAGGTAAAGTATTTAATTGTTAAATTAAATACTCTAGGAACCTTAGGCAGAAAGGTGAAATATTAATTAAATAAACCGTTTAATTAATATTGACGAAATAGATGAATAAAGTAGACGAGTTTGACCATGTGGGAGTGGTCAAATTTGGATGTCTATAAGGTTAATAGATGAAGATATTGCAATTAATTAAATAGCTAGGAAATTTAATCAATTAAGCGAAAAGAGGATGGGTTTGAGGACGAAATGATGTTAGTATCCCTGATTCGAGTGTATAATATCATTCAGGACATTTTTCAGTGTCTACAGTAGGATACTTTAACATTTCTTATAATTACATGGTCAATGTTATATCCCAAATCATAAATGAAAGATCTAACACCTCAATAGTCAAACATACATGTAACAAAAAATTTCCAACACAACCATTGATGAAGACTCCACCATTTTTAGATATCATTATTATGCTATGTATTCTCAAGACCATTATGATACTTGAGAAAAAAAATCATATTGATGTCACTAAGTTACTACAATCCTATATGGAAGTGGCACTACCATAAGAGTTTATGGCTATGAACTAGGTAATGGTCCATCTATAAGATCTTGAAAACTTTGACAACACAGGTATAGAGTACAAGAAGTTGTAATATTTCTTTTCAATGTCATCATCTAGTTGGAATGTTAACTTAATAAGGCATAGGACAGAGGATCCATTATAACTGATGTGTAATAGTATCGACCAATAGAACAATGATATTTTGACATTCTTTATGGAGCCTCATATGAGTACAAATAACATTAGATCATGTTTTAGGAAAAATCCCAAACAATCCTTTTGAGTTGCAAGAGGATGCAATGTGCTAATGTGATGTAACCATTGATAAAATCTACGTAGTTGAGATAACAAAAGTGAGGGTCATCCAATGGTGCATGAGAGCCTTGATAAATTTCATGATGTTTCTTAGGAGCTCCATGAAATATAGGATCAAGTGAATATTAGAGGATTGATTTATGTGCTTTGATAATGAATAAAAATATAAGTCATTGGATTAAAACACTTGATCAATGACCACAATTCTCTTTAACAAATTTACACTTGACAATCATAGAAAACAACAAAAATAAATTATAAAAGATAAAATATCATCATAAGAGCATAACATATTCCAATGAGGCCAAACAATTTTTTTGAAGGGGATAAATATTCAAAGGGTCTAATTTATTCTCTGAAATAAGCTTATGAAGGAAATATTCAAACCTAAACATGATTTTGGCTTCGTCTCTTAACAATGAGGATTTGATGGGTTCCCTAAACTTTTAATTTACACATTAATGATTGATATCTTATCTTACTCCTAAATTAGGAAACAATATGAAGGATCTAAGTTAATTATTTAACTATGTGACATTACACACTAGACACACACACAAACATACTTGCATTATAATGGAATCTTAAGACACCGGTAATAAGGATTCCTTGAACACCAATATGCAACTAGCATTATAAAATCCTAGTAAAATAATTCAAAAAAAAATTAATCCCTCCAAGTGATGACACAACTCTAATCAAATGTCAATTACTATACATGGAGTGGGATGCTCACTATCCATTCATGAATGAATGTTAAAATAATAGGAATTCCTTTGACTTGGTAAAATACAACTTAATTACATGTGAGCACTAAGGATCCAAACTTAGCTTAAGGTCCATATTATCTAGCTACTAAACTTAATATCGTTAGCTTACAAGCCAAAAATATCAAATTTTATACAAGAATATAGAGATCATCCATTTTTTAATTCTCCACCAAATGACCATGTGACAATCTCTAGGACCTATTAGTATAAGTTTAATGCTTAGTACTTGATGTGCCTATTAAAATCAAATAGGGTCAATCTAGGATTTTACTATGAATAATGCATATAGTATATAAGTCATAACCAACCTTCAACTAAATAATTTATGTAAGGGATCATATTTTGAAACATAGAAAAATAGGTTGGGGGTTTAAAATATAATGTGATAAGGGACCTATTTTCCTCTATTTCATTAGGAAATGAGATCCCCACAATGAATTTATTATCAACCCTTAGGTGAATCAAGTCAAAGTGAGAATCTTCAAATTTCCTTATGACAAAAGAACAGGGGTCAAAGTCAAACAACACTTTGGGGAGAAAAACTAAAAATAGAAAATCAACACCAAAATGCAATCTAACACTTGGATCTTGAAGATTAAGCTCAATATTTGTAGAACCAAAAAATAGAATGTAGATCTAAGCAGGGAAAAAACTTGTGTACTAGTCACCAAAAATGTTTTTTGTAAGCTTATTTGAGACTCATTCTCCCATGGGTGAATGGGTCTAAGTACAAGGGTTGCAACACTCATTTAGGAGCCTCTGCTACAAATATAAAGCTTCTAATTTGTCCAAGTTTCAGTGTCGAAAAGTCAAAAATACGATATGTAGGTTAGATTTTGTGATTTGATGACAATTTTGACAACTTTGTAAATCTTGCACTTCAAAAGGTCTTCAAGTCTTCTTCAACCTAAATCTGCAATCACACACACAAGAGAGAAAAATGTTTGTTTTTGGGTGAATGAGGGTTTTCCTTGGTCAAACCTCATTTTGGTAATCAAACCTTGAATTAAAATGAAACATGAAAGAGGGAATGAAGAATGAAAAAAGCTATGTTACCATTCAACAAACCCTTGTATGAAACCTTAGAAATGGAGATCTTAGGAGTTTTGAAACTTGCATGAAGTGGTTGAATTGGATGTGGATCTTGATACTTGAATCTTGCTTGAAATGATACTTTGAATGCTTGACTTGATCATGAAACCTACAACACAATGTTAACTCCAAAAACATGCATGATGAAAGAAGAATTTGACATGATGAAGAGATCTTGAATGCTGCCATAAATATCTAATATATCTGCTCTTGAATGCCCTTGATCATCAACTTTGCTATACTTTTTTCTCTCATCAAAATGCTAGGTGAAACTTAGTGAAATGCCCTTGTATTTATAGGTATGTATCCTTAATTTCTCAAAATTCAAATATCACAAGCCGACATTGAATTATGGATTTGAAAATGTTAAAATACTACCAAAAACATAATTGAAATTTAGGTCCAAATGTCTAGGGAGGACCCATTTGCCCGAATGGGTCCTAGGTCCCTATACTTGGAACACACATTACACAATGTAAAGTGTTATGTTTAGGAATTAATTATTGTCAGGTTTCCCCTTTAGAAAATGTAATTTTTTAGGCTTGTAAATGAATTAAAGGGCTAATTAAGGCATAATTAAGCTCAATTAATTAAGAGGACCCAAATAAGTGTGTAAATGTAAAGGGGTACATTTAACAACACTAAATTAAGGAATTATTAAGTCCATTTTAACTAAGAGGGCCTAAACAAGTGAGAAAATGTAAAGGGTTACATTTTTTACACTACATTTAGCCGCCACTTTAGTGAGAGGATGACCCTACATCAAGCTCACACTAAAGTAGACAATCAAAAGAGGTCTAATTGTACAATTGTTTGAAGGATAAGACAATAAAGATCAAGAAGGGTGATCAAGCCCCCAAGATCTAAGATCTCATGGAAAAACCAATAAATGCACAAGGAGACACATGCCTATGTTAACCATATATATGTATGCAGTAATGACAAGATACTTAATCATACAATTCCAAAAACTAAAAGGAAGAGAAAAAGAAAAGAAAAAGGGAAAGGATCAAGCCTCGATTGTCCAACGCGATGTGGAACATGCCTCGACTATTTCTCCAAAAATGTTTACAAGTGGAACTCGTTTTCCACTATTCAAACAACAATGCACACTCACACAAGTTAGTAAAATTCGTTGTCCACTAGGTGAGACCCCAAGGGTGGAAAATGAGAGAATCTTATTAGGCTCCCATAACATACCAAAGTTATACCTCTGATAACTTTAATAAGGCACCACCCAATATGAAATTTGAGCTTCATAAGGCTTAGCAAGCTATGTTATGCTAAACACTTATGAACAAACAAGGCACCACAGGAAAGCAAAGTGTGTTATGCTTGGTGGCCATGAAAAAGGGTTATAACTTTGAGCTTCACAAGGTTAGCAAGTTGCGTTATGCTAAACATTTATTTTTTCCATTTGTTTCTCACTCCTTAGCTCTACGATAATCATTTATTTCACACTCTCTCTCCTCTCTAGGCTCTTTGTGGTAGTAAAATAATAACAATGGAGTTTCTCATTCACTTTGGTGGTGAATTATAGTAGATGGTCATCCATGTGGAGATCAACAAAACTATATTGAGAAAAAAATTATGCTTCCAATATGGTGATATCCTAATTGCCATTTTAGAAGTGCTTGGTGTGGATCTCACCAAAGCATTTATTTGACACAATACCAACTTGACATTTCTTTCATGTTTGTGTGTAATATATACCCTCATTAGTGACAAGGAAATTACCAAGGCCATGGGACAATATTATATTTGTAATAAGAGCATGATAGGCATGGAAGCAATTTTTGACATCATTCCTCTTATAAGTGAGTACTCTTCCTCTCAATGGATTTTCTTTGATTGGCATTATTCATGGCATCGAGACTAGATTGTGGTGTTGGATAAATAAATTGTAAATTTTTAAGGTTATCAAAGGTTTGGTTAGTTTTTATAACCCATCGTTGGATGTTTTGGCACTCTATCAACTTAAGAAGAGATTCTCAATAAAGAAAATATTTGACATGGAAAAGGTGGTTTAGGCCATTATATTTATGCAATGAATGATAGTTTGGGTGAAACATGTTTATCAATTTTGACAATATTTAATAAAATTTTGTATATAGATAGTCCCCTCTGAAATATATAAGTTCCTTTTTGTATTTCTCTCAACCATACTTTTTAGTATTTCTATTTTCTAATGATTCTAGTCTATTTTTGTGGCTTGCTTTCTCAATCATTTTATCATTTTTTAATCTTTTTGTCTTGGGTTTTATCACTATCCTGTCCTACATCCATTTTGGTTATAAAAAATATGTAATGTCTCAATCATGCCTACCATATACAATATTTTGTGTAAATTACATCATACTATTATAGAATGAGAGAGGGCCCTCATCCCTAACTTGAACTACCAAAAAAATGATTGTAAAAGCTCCAAATCTCAATTGATAATGTTAAGTGGATCATCATCTAATAGATTTCTCTCATCTCAATGGTTTTTAAACACTTCCAATATTTTCAATTTGATAGTGATATATGTTATTAAATATGCTTGATATATGTAGAATAGTAGATATACTTTTTGTAATCTTGATATTTTACTCATGGAGTGGGATCTACTTATTCTTTTCAAATATTTTGATTTTACTTGGGAACCCATGTGGAACTAGTGTCTTCAAATAATGTGGCATTGGGATTGTTGAAAGTTGATTCCTTATTCTTCTTTGGGGAATCAAGATGAAATCTTCCTTGTTTTTTGTATATGGAGTACATACCATAAAGACTTGGTTCATACATGCAAATCTCTATCCTCTGCCAATTAATTAAATTTTAGGAGAAATAATTGCTTAATTTTAGTAAGAACTTGTATGAACTTTATTTCTTTTGATTTCTTAAAGTAATTTGCCAATGCAAATTTAATGGGTTGTTTTAAGTTTTTTGTAGATAATAATCGGTCAATCAAGTTACAGATTGAAGTATCTAGCTGGCACATGCTCCAAAACAGTTAGAGATATATGCTGGAAATATGCTCCGGAACTTTAGGGTGATGGATAGAAGATGTTGTTGTTCTTAAAGCTATTTTTTTTTTGTTATCCTTTGAATTAAAGACTTTATGGCTCGAGCCTCTTAAATGTTGTGTAATAGGATTAAAGATATATGAGTTATATGTAGATCTATTTAGATATTTTTCAATGGTTATCCATACCATAAGAAATATAGCATGTAGTTATAGTTTCTCTATAAAAGATAAGGTCTCTGGAAGTAAGATATATAATGAAAGTAATGTTATACTATCAGAATTTTTTCCAAGGTTTATGAATAAAGAGATTGTTATTTGAAATTCTGAGTAATGAGTCATGGATGATAACTATGGTTAATAGAAGTGTTTCGGAAATAGTTGTGCATGTGAGCTGAGAATGAATGTGTTGTCCCACGAGTTGGCCACTCGACAGGAGTAGATAAGTGTTTTCTTTTATTATACTGTTGTTTTGTAGAGATTTATTTAAATTCACTGTTATGAAATCTTAGCTTTGAAGTATTTGATATCTTTTCAACTTCTGTAGTTTCTGTTACTTACTATTAGAATTTTGACTGTTAAGAAAATGTTTTATGGATTGCTACGAACTTTTATGTTCTTATAATTTGTCAGCTTCTTAGTTTAATTGATTCTATGCTTTTTAACTTAGTTATTATGCTTTCTAAATTAGTATACTTGTGTTTACAGTTCAAGCATTTTATGTTTTCCTAGGAATAGATTACTTTACAGTTTGATAGTTAAACAGTTTGAAGTTAAAATTAATCTAAAGTTGTTCTTAAAAGTTAGGAAACCTAAGGGAGATACTCCAGAACTCTTCTATTGCAGATTGCCTTGAACACTACCCGGTCGACAAACTGAATATTATATTATAAATTAATGGGACCTAACGATAGCCTATCACTTTTTGGCACCGTTGTCGGGGACCCTTTAACTTCTTTTGCTTAAGTGTTAATAGAAGTGTTATATGTTGAAATTGCACCCTTATCAAGTTGCAAAACTTGATACTTCAAAGAAACATGGGAACTTTTCCAGGTTGTGGGTCACCTAAAAATGGAAAAGAACCTCCGGAGAAGGTCGGCTTCCTTTGTGTTATCACCTAACTACTGATCTTTGTAAGGAAAAAGGAGAAGGAGTGCATGAAAATGAAAATTAAATCCTATGGTGATACACCAAATTGACAAGAGCAATGAGACACTTAGGTTACACTTGAATACTGATGATGGATATGGGACTGCACAACAAGTTTTTGTAGATTATGCATAAGTATTTCACAAACAGGTTTAACATGCACACACTTTTAAGAAGGAAAACCAATTTTTCACAAATTAAAATTTCATGTGCAATCCAGTAAAACACGATTTGTAACCTACATAATACTACTTTTGCAAAGAAAGGCATGCTAACATGAGACAAAGCTATAAGGAAATAGAAAGATTTCATGAAGTAGCTTGATCAATCACCTAAAAATGCACAATATTTTGCAAGAACCCGAAGGCAATTTGAACCATCAATGGTAACCAAGGTAAATTCTATATATCATGCTCCAAATGAGTTACAAAAGTTTGCTAATCTGAGAGAGGACTGCAAAAGTCACAAACTTCTGAAAAGCATAAGAAGAACTCCTTACAAAATGAGGCAAAAAATGCCATACATACAATAAAACTCCTAAGTGTCGACCTTTGCCCTAGGGTTTACAAAAAAATGAGTCGGTGACAGAAGGGTCGACCCTCAGATCTTTTGGAATAAAGTTAATGCATTCAATGTGCATCCCCCGTGTCCATGTCAGTGAAGGATCGCTCTAGGGATGGCCTTTTAGATATTTTGCAACCATCGCATTAACTTCTGACCTCTGTGTCCACCCTCGAGAGCTTCATTAGAGCCGCTTTGAACGAGCTGCAGCATTAACATAAATGTCGATCCACCTTTGCCAGTAGACATCACAGCTGTCATTGTGACTCGCGACCTCTTCCCCTTCAGCCTTCTTCTTGTTCCAGATCTTCATGCAAGTTGACCTCCTTCGAGAAGCAGCATTAGGCGCCCTTTGAACTAAATTCACATGCCCTAATCATCCATCGAACCAAAGTAGATCCATTTCGTTTATGCTTTGTTGATCTTCCTTACAAGATTAGCTGCAACAATCCAACTTCCACTGGTTCGCCTTCAACTTCCTCTGATTGGTTGAACAGACACCACGTAGGATCTTCAGGCGGTCAAAAGTTCTTCAAACAAAATCGCATGTCGGTGAGACACTAGCCGTGTCTCCCCAATGTGATTATACTTCACAGCAGCAATCAGCATAACACACAACTATTAGGAAGACCTCATATCGAGTTGCAAAAGTTATACCGATGTCCCAAAATTTTAGCCCAAACTATCGCTATCAGGCAAACATCATAGTGAGTCCTTAAGAGTCATACTGATATCCAAACCATCAGCAAGACTATCACTTTCGGCAAGAGGTCATACCAAAAGCACTTGACAGTAGATATCTTTCCATTTAGACCATCGGCAAGAGTCTCGGCGATGCTCAACACGAACACACCCATCGGCAAGACAAACAAGTTGGACAAAGGTCTCAACGAGCCTCCATTAGTCACACCGAAGAGTTAAAACTATCAGCGAGACATCATGAGTTGATAAGACATCATAGCGAACGAAAACCCCTCGGCCAGGAGTCTTACCGATATCCAAAACCATCGCCTTCGGTGAAACACAACAAATTGGGGAGACATCATAGCGATCGCGAATCATTCGGCCAAACCATCGCCTTCGGCAAGACCTTACACCGAGCCACTATTCTTTCAGCGAGACTCCCCTTAGTCGGTAGGAGGTCATAGCGAGTGAGACTTCCTTTCTCCGAGCTCAAACCATCAAGAGTCCATCTTGTCAGCGAGACATCATACCGATGGCACCTCCTTTCGAAGAGACCACTAGCGGTCGGCAAGACATCTCCTCGAGCACAAAACATTACCTCGAAGCCACAAACCTTCAGTGAGACCACCGGTCATCAACAAGACATCACGCCAAAGCCACAGACTTTCCCCGAGTGCAACTTCTTTTGGTGAGACTTCACTTGGTCGGTGAGACATCACCCCGAACTCAAAACACTACCCCGAAGGCACAATCCTTCAAAGAGACTTCATCGGGTCAGCAAGACATCATGCCAAATCCTTCATCTTTTGGTGAGACCATGGTCATTCAGCTAGACTTTACACCGAAGGTGCTCCCTTTCGGCAAGACCACCAGCAGTCGGCTAGAGGTTACACCGAGACCATTCCACTTTGGCGAGACCTCACCCCGTCAGTGAGACACTACACCGAAGGCACAACCTTTCGCCGAGACCACCATCTGTCGGTAGGACATCTCCCTGAGCGCAGATTCTTTCCCTGACACTAACCTTGTGAACAAGGGTCGACAAGACCTCCCAAGCGGGGAGATATATAAAAACTCATGGCTACCGAAATGTCTTGGCGACCTGGGTATTTCAAATGAATATAACACAACAGCCAGTTGGCAAGACATCTAGCTGGTCTCACCGACTTTCTTCTTTGAGGAGTTTTATGCCAGATCTGAATAAGGCATACTTTCCAACAGACCTCCTTGTGAAATAACATTAGATGTATGATTTAACCTTGCAAAACAATGCCTCCATTTGGCCTTCATGAACACCTGAAACATAGATTGCCCTGCCTGATTGAGCCCGTAGGTGAAAATCAAGTAACATTTTTGGCGACCTCAGCTGGATGTTTGCCTGCTAAACATGCAAACCAGTAGCCTAGACTTGTCCATTGGGCATGGAGTCACTTGATAACTCAGAGGTTCACTTAAAACATGAGCTTTGTACATGGCTCAAACGCATTTGTAACTCAAGAAACAGATCACTTAGAAGTTTATGAAAACAAGAAACTACAGAAGTGAAACTATTTACTGTGCTGGAACAACACTTAGGGAATGAAACAACAACAAAACAAAAGCGCAACAGTACTTATTAAAAGCATAACATCTAACCTAATATGTGTAATGATAAATCATACCTCAAAACAACATTTGAGGTGAATCCCATTAACTGGGATTGATAACTTTTCTCCATCCATGTTTGATAACTGGAATGCATTATGCTCCTTGCATTCAATAATAATAAATGGACCTGCCCATAAATGATCGAACTTTGTATGCTTGCCTGGTCCACTCTTTAGCACATCCCACTTGAGAACAATATCACCTTCTTTAAAAATTTTGGCTGTAGCTTTCTTATCAAATGTTCTCTTTGTTTGGAGCTGATGATACTCCAAAGTTTTCCTTGCTTTATCTCTTGATTCTTCAAGCTCCATGAGCTCTGCATATCTCATAGACATTGGGTTCAGTTCTTCAAACATCTCCAACTGATGAACAATGTCTAGAGCTGGAAGCTCTACAGATAGAGGTAATCTAGCCTCTTTACCATAAACAAGTACATATGGTGAATTACCAACTAATCTCTTAGGGGTTATTTTATCTACCCAGAGTGCAGATTTCAATATGGTATGCCAAATCCTTTGATTCTCCTCCATGGTCCTCTTAATAATTATGATCAGATTTTTATTTGTACTTTTAGCTAAACCATTACCCTGTGGGTAATAATTAGAGGAAGTATTTAAATGAATTATGTGTTTAACAGCCCAATCTGTGACTCTTAACCCAACAAAAGCAAGGGCATTATCTGAAATGGAGTCAGGAACTCCAAATCTGGTGATTATATCTTCATAAAAACTCAAAATTGAAGATTCATTTGCTTCTTTCAAAGCTACTGCCTCTGTCCACCATGTGAAATAGTCTATAGCAGTAAGCACCCACTTGTGACCAGTACTAGATGGTGGATTAATTAGCCCGATAAAGTCAATGCCCCATCTTATAAAAGGCTGCTCTACATGAATTGGACGTAGAGGCATAGCAGACAACTTTTCTTTCCCTACAAATAAAGCACATTTAATACACTTTATTGACCATGCATATGCATCTTTAAACAAGTTGGGCCAGTAGTAACCAGCTCTCATTATCTTCCAAGCAGTTGTCCTTGGAGCAAAGTGACCTCCTGAAACTCCATCATGAAACTCATGAAGTACTTTTTCTATTTGATCAACATCAATACACCTTAATAAGACACCATTCAGATCTTTCCTGAAAAGAATATTATCGATGAGGACATAAGGAATTGATTGCAATCTGAAGTATCTTCATTTTGCTCTATCCAAACCTAGTGGACATTCACCAGTATGAAGAAAGTGGGTCATTTCTTGAACCCAACCTGTTGTTAATGCAGGAGTAGCATTTTGAACATTTTGAGACTCATCTATATTAGTTAAAATAGCACCAGCTTATGATTTTTGTGCATCTTCAGAGTTTGAGGCAAGTTGCTCACATAGTCCTCTACCTCTTACAAGTTTTGTGATGTTGATGTTGACATCAAATTCCATTACTTTTGTGATCCACCCTGCTCTTTTCTCACTCAGATCTTTGTTCAACAAAAATTCTTTCACACTTGGGTGTGCAACCAAAATATGAATTTTATTGTTTGAAACTAGAGGTTTAAACTTCTTTAGGCTTCTGATCACAGCGAGAACATGTTTCTCAACAAATGTATATTTCTCTTCATAATCAACAAGTCCTTGACTAAAGAAAGTTATTGGCTGCTCTAAATTATCACCTTTTTTTTTTAACAAGCATAGCAAAAAATGAACTAATGCTACCAAAAGCATACAAAAAGAAGTCTTTAGAGAAATTTGGATTTACCAGTATTGGGGTTGATGCCAAAGCTTCCTTGATTTCTTCAAAACTACGTTTTTCTTCTCTAGTCTAACTAAAAACTACATTCTTTTTAAGCATGGCAGTCAAAGGTTGTAATAAATTTGCAACATCGGGAATGAATCTTCTTAAAAAGTTAATTCTCCCTAAAAATCTCTACAATCATTTCTTGTGATTGGGTAATGGCAGTTCAAGTATAGCTTTAACTCTTTCAAGATCAATGGTAACTATGTCTTTTGATACTTTGTGACCTAACAATTTACCTTCATGAACTTCAAAAATACTCTTTTTCGGATTGAGAGATATTCCATATTCTCTACATTTTTCAAAAACTTGCTTGAGATGTGACAAGTGTTCATCTACATTCTTTGAATATACAATTATGTCATCTAAGTAAACCAGTAGAAATTTTTGAATTAAATTTTGAAACGCCATATCCATAGCACGTTGAAATGTGGCACCAACGTTAGATAAACCAAAAGGCATTCTTTTATAGGCCATAGTGCCCCATTTTGTTGTAAATGTTGTTTTATACTGATCCTCCTCTTTGACTAGAATCTGGTTATAACCAGAATATCCATCTAGAAGAGAAAATATCTCTGAACCAGCAATAGCTTGGAGAATTTGTTCCATAGATGGTAAGGGATAATGATCTTTCAGAGATGCTCTGTTAAGGTCTCTAAAATCTACACATAATCTTACCTCATCATTCTTTTTTCTAACCGGAACAAGGTTAGAAACCAGGATGTGTGTTTAATTGGAAACACAATACCCCCCTCAAGTAACTTGGTCATCTCTTTGACCATTAAAGGTTCGAGCTTAGGGTTCAAGGGTCTCTGTTTTTGTCTAACAGGCTTGGCTCCAGGTTCTAACTCAATGTATGTTGTGCAATATGAGGATCAAACCCTTTTAAATCAGAATATTGCCAAGAAAAAACATCATGATACTCTTGGAATAAAGCAATGAAAACTTTCTTATCTTCAGTTGAACAAATTTTACCTAATTTGATAAGCTTACCTTTAAAAATTTCAACTTCCTCATAATGATCTTCTTTGACTTGAATGTCAACTTTGCTCTTCTTAAGTTGATCATCAGAATTGAATATGGATTCCAAGGTAACCAGCCCTTTGGGAAGTTTATTTGTCTTCAGCTGTATTACTTGATCATCATACTATTGTTTAATCTTTTCCTGGTTCACTACAGAAAATTGATCTTCTTGGAGTAGAAAGGTTAAAATCTGCTCATCACTTTCAAATACCTGCCAATTAATGTTGTTATCAAGAATTGATGGCCTGATAACCACCTTGACATACTGTTGTATTTTATCCTTTTTGATATCGCTTGGGATATCAAACTATGCTCCAATTGCTGCAAGTCTAACAACATACTTATTCTGATTTCTTGGAATAGAAATCAGATTGAGAGAGTTAAAATCTTCAATTATGTTCCAAACTCTGTTTCTATATGATTTCAAAGCATCATTCTTGGCAACATTCAGTCCTCTAACAAACTCTGTTTCTGTATGACTTCAAACATCATTCTTGGCAACATTCAGTCCTCTAACCTGGTTAACTATCAATTCACTATCTCCATAGACTTTCAAACAGTCAATTCTTCTTTTCCTTGCCCACTCAAGGCCTTGAATGAGTCCTTCATACTCAGCACTGTTGTTAGAACATGCAAAAACAAAATGAAAGGATGAAAAGTACTTATCACCCTGTGGAGAAACCAGCATTGCACCTCCACCTGCTACATTCTTGCTTCTGGAACCATCAAAAAATATTTCCCAAAGTTCACTTCATTATTGCAACAACTGATCTGTACCCTTTTCAAGGTTTGGAACCTCTGCATCAGGTTCAAGCATCACATAATTACCCATATCGGCATCTTGAATAAAATCTATAGGATTTTCCAACACATTTTCAGTTGCCCATTCATGTAGCAGCACATCAAGAACAACTTCTGCTTGAAGTTCTTGAGCGGCAGCCAATTCACTGTTAGTAAAAACGACAAAAAATTTGTCTGCAGCAATAGGAACAACGTTGATAGGACTTGAGTTATACTGCTCAATGTGATCTTTAGCCAATTTTTTAGATTTAATGGTAACCTTAGTTCCATATCTTGTTCTAAATAGCATATGTGACCAATCAGCTGACACATAACCACCTATCTTAGCTATAAAGTCTTTTGAGAGGCACAAAGAAAAGAAAGGTGGGAGATCTATGACACATATGTCCTGAGGAACTGAAAAATTTGGACAAGCATGAAGGGTAAGACTCAAATCTTTAATAACACCCAATGTATTAACAAAAATACCATCCAATTGAATCACTCCTTTCTCTAAAGGCTGATACTTTAGTCCAAGCTTGTCAGCAATTTGCTTTGGCATTTCTGAGCTACTAGCTCCACTGTCTACCATACAGTTATGAACTAACTTATCACCTATGATTACAGATACGTAAAATGGAGGAGGTTTAACTTCTTTTCTGGCCTCTTTGCTGGGCTGTTTATAATTTTCTTGAGGATTATTTATCAAGATGGTTCTAACTTGACCTATTGGAGACTCAGATTCATCAGACATTTTTAAGTTTGATAAGGCTGGTTGTAACATATCTTTTTGACCTAGAATAGCTAATGAGTCCCACATAGACATCGTTACGTTCATCTTATTCATACTATCAATAATATTATAGGGTGCAACTGGGTTTACTTTATGATGTACCTTTATGCCAACATGATCAGCGTGCAAGTGTGGCTGCTCCTTGACTGGGAGTTGCTGATTTCTTTACAAAACGTGAGTCACTTGAGATGTAGATGGTTCTGCAGCTGTTGCTTTTCCTTTATCAGCTGCTTGATCAAGCTCGAAAGCTATTTTATTTGCCCTTATGTTAGCTGCAACTGGAGAATAATCTACATTCAATCCACAAAATTCTTCGCCTTGCCAGTTAAGTAGGGTAGTTTCATTGGTAAGTTGATCTTGGTGTTGTGGAGGTGCATCATTGAGTGCATTCTGTTGTCAACTTGAAGCATTTTGTACCATAAGTGCTTGATTAATAAGTCCATTTGAGCAAGTGGCTTGATTGTGAGGTTGGTTGCAAGGGTCATACCATTCACAATCTTCTGCTAAGTTGTTTTGAATAGGGACAAGATCCTTAACTGCACTAACAGGTGTTAGAGCATAAGCCTGAAAAGGTCTTGTGTTCCCTGGTAGTTGCCTTGATAAGCCTGTCTATTACCTTGATATTGTTGTTGCTAACCTGAATTTTGCTGTTGATAAGGCCTGTTATATGATTGTTGATTTTCCAAGCTCACAAGCTTATTACCAAAAGTCTGTAATAAATTTTTGATCTCCTGTAACTCATTTGAAGAACTTAAAACAACAACTTCTTTTGTTACAACAGCTGAAACAGCAGTTGATACTGCTGGAATAGGTGGAAAAGGTGGAAAAGGTGGTATCTGCAGAGGGATATTCGAATGAATATTTGGAAATATAGGCATTAGTGGCCTAGGAGCAAGTTTACCAGCTTGTATTAGGTTTTTTCAGCTTTGATTGCTACTTCATAAGCATCTGGCAAAGACACTCCTCCCATTGACTGTATGAAAACTGAAATATCGCTATTTATAGCTCTAGGATAATATAGGAAGGCATATTCAGGTGAAGGCCTCACCGTAGCAGGAATCCTATCCCATGTTCTTTGAAAACAAAAATTGAAATCCATCATTTGCTCCTAAGGGGCTCTCTTTATAGTTGTAAGTTGTTCTACCAAAGACAAGTTATCTGACTTATCTTGAAACTGTTTATGCAACTTGTCTCCAAATTCATCCCAAGTTGTGATTGATCCTACTGTTAAACCCCTATACCATTGCACGGCTCTTCCTTTTAGTGAAGTAGCTAGCAATCTCACAACAACATCCTCTTGAGTTATGTGATAGAATTCACATAACGAAGCCACATCTCGTATATGTTCAATCGGGGTAGTCTGATCTTCCCCAGTGAAAGTTGGCAAAATTTTCAAAGCTTCCATTGGAATGTCATTGTGTTGTGCCAATTTAATGGACTGCCTCCATTAAAAGCAACAAATGGTTGATTCCTTGCTATTTGTATAGCAAAAGGTGGGTTTACTTGCACTCTAGGTGAAACTAAAGATGAGACAGCAATATGGGATCTCACAGATGGAGGAGTAGATTTGGTTCTTCTAGAATAGATAAATATTGTCCCTGGCCTTTTTGTTGCCCTCCCTTTTCTCCTTGGTGGGGAAAGCTGTAAATATTCAAAAGGAACTAAGCTGCTCCTTGTCTGAACTCTTCTCATAAGCTGTAAAGCATTGATTCTAAAGTTCTTTCTCTTCACGGAGTCGCCAAGTATGCTAAAATAACTTATGCAAAGTCTGAAACTTGCTGGTTGCATACCAAACCAACCATATAATGTGGAACTAGTCCCATCGGGCGTGCCAAAAACCGTTATGTAGAACTTGATACTTCAAAGAAACATGGGAACTTTTCCAGGTTGTGGGTCACTGAAAAATGGAAAAGAACCTTCGGAGAAGGCCGACTTCCTTTGTGTTATCACCTAACTACTAATCTTTGTAAGGAAAAGGGAGAAGGAGTGCATGAAAATGAAAATTAAATCCTATGGTGATACACCAAATTGACAAGAGCAATGAGACACTCAGGTTACACTTGAATACTAATGATGGATATGGGACTACACAAGTTTCTGTAGATTATGCATAAGTATTTCACAAACAAGTTTGACATGCACACACTTTTAAGAAGGAAAACCAATTTTTCACAAATTAAAAGTTCATGTGCAACCCAGTAAAACACGATTTGTAACCTACATAATACTACTTTTGCAAAGAAAGGCATGCTAACATGAGACAAAGCTATAAGGAAATAGAAAGATTTCACGAAGTAGCTTGATCAATCACCTGAAAATGCACAATATTTTGCAAGAACCCGAAGGCAATTTGAACCATCAATGGTAACCAAGGTAAATTCTATATATCATGCTCCAAATGAGTTGCAAAAGTTTTCTAATATGAGAGAGGACTGCAAAAGTCAAAAACTTCTAAAAAGCATAAGAAGAACTCCTTACAAAATGAGGCAAAAAATGCCATATATACAAAAAAACTCCTAAGTGTCAACCTCTGCCCTAGGGTTTACAAAAAAATGAGTCAATGACAGAAGGGTCGGCCCTCATATCTTTTGGAATAAAGTTAATGCATTCAATGTGCATCCCCCGTGTCCAAGTCAGTGAAGGATCGCTCTAGGGATGGCCTTTTAGATCTTTTGCAACCATCGCATTAACTTCTGGCCTCCATGTCCACCCTCGAGAGCTTCATCAGAGCTGCTTTGAACAAGCTACAACATTATCATAAATGTCGATCCACCTTTTTCAGTAGACATCACAGCTGTCATTGTGACTCGCGGCCTCTTCCCCTTCAGCTTTCTTCTTATTCCAAATCTTCCTACAAGTTGACCTCATTCGAGAAGCAGCATCAGGCGCCCTCTGAACTGAATTCACATGCCCTGATCATCCATCGAACCAAAGTAGATCCATTTTGCTTATGCTTTGTTGATTTTCCTCACAAGAATAGCCGTAATAGTCCAACTGCCACTGGTTTTCCTTTAGCTTCCTCTGATTGGTTGAACAGACACCACGTAGGATCTTTAGGCAGTCAAAAGTTCTTCAAACAGAATCGCATGTCAGTGAGACACTAGTTGTGTCTCCCCGATGCGATTATACTTCACAACAGCAATCAACATAACACACAATTGTCAGCAAGACCTCATATCAAGCGGAAAAAGTTATACCAATGTCCCAAAATTGTTTCCCAGACTATCGCGATCGGCCAGACATCATAGCGAGTCCTTAAGAGTCATACCGATATCCAAACCATCGGCAAGACTATCGCTTTCGGTAAGAGGTCATACCGAAAGCACCTGACAATAGATATCTTTCCATTTAGACCATCGGCAAGAGTCTCGGCGATGCTCAACATGAACACACCCATTGAAAAGACAAATAGGTCAGACAAAGGTCTCAGCGAGCCTCCATTAGTCACACCAAAGATTTAAAACTATCGGCGAGACATCATGAGTCAACAAGACATCATAGCAAACGAAAACCCCTCGGCCAGGAGTCTTACCAATATCCAAAACCATCGCCTTCGTCGAAACCACAACAAGTCGGGGAGACATCATAGCTATCGCGAATCATTCGGCCAAACCATCGCCTTCAGCAAGACCTTACACCGAGCCACTATTCTTTCGACGAAACTCCCCTCAGTCGGCAGGAGGTCATAGCGAGCGAGACTTCCTTTCTCCGAGCTCAAACCATTTCGACAAGAGTCCATCATGTCGGCGAGACATCATACCGATGGCACCTCCTTTCGGCAAGACCACCGACGGCAAGACATCACGTCAAAGCCACAGACTTTCCCCGAGTGCAACTTCTTTCGACGAGACTTCACTTGGTCGGCGAGACATCACCCTGAAATCAAAACACTACCCTGAAGGCACAATCCTTCGACAAGACTTCATCAAGTCGGCAAGACATCATGCTGAATCCTTCATCTTTTGGTGAGACCACGATCATTTGGCCAAACTTTACACCGAAGGTGCTCCCTTTCGGCGAGACCACCAGCGGTCGGCGAGAGGTTACACCGAGACCATTCCACTTTGGTGAGACCTCACCTCGTCGGTGAGACACTACACCGAAGGCACAACCTTTCGCCGAGACCACCATCTGTCAGCAAGACATCTCCCTGAGCGCAGATTCTTTCCCCCACACTAACCTTGTAAACAAGGGTCGGCGAAACCTCCCAAGCGGGGAGATATATAAAAACTCATTGTGACCAAAATTTCTTGGTGACCTGGGTATTTCAAATAAATATAACACAACAGCCAGTCGACAAAACATCCGACTGGTCTCACCGACTTTTTGCTTTGAGGAGTTTTATGCCAGATCTAAATGAGGCATACTTTCCAACATACCTCCTTGTGAAATAGCATCAGGTGTATGATTTAACCCTGCAAAACAATGCCTCCATTTGGCCTTCATGAACACCTGAAACATAGATTGCCCTGCTTGATTGAGCCCGCAGGTGAAAATCAGGTAATAAGAAGACACCTAGAATACCTCTTTTAGGACAAAAATACCATCTGTGGCTTCCTTTTTTGCATGGTCAGGAAAAGAGGCCCTCACGGATGATTTATACCAAAGACCCCCCAAAATACGTTCCAGTTATACAAAGGGAGGCCCAAGGCTCAGAAGACCATTATGCTGATGAATTACTTGAGCCTAACCCACTCGAGGCTTTCCACTATCTCCCAGAAGATCATCCTGTAGTACAACCTTTTGTCGACGAATTTTTTTGTCGAGGAGCATATTCCTCTAAACATCATGGGAGATCAGAGGGAAAAAGCCAACCGTAATGGTGCAAACCGTAATAATAATGATCCTCCACTACCTAGAACGTTCACTTATCCTATTACTCTAGACGTAAATGATGATACAACAATGAAAAACATCTCTCCAGTTTTCCTTCCAACCTTTCGTGGTTTATCTTCGGAAGACCCAGACCAATTCCTTTTCGAATTTAAGGTCCTTTGTCAAACCTATGACTATAAAAATGATAACCAGAAACTGAAGTTGTTTCCTTCTACTTTCAAGGATTTAGCCATGCGCTGGTTTATGGGACTACCGTCTGGAAGTATTACAACTTGGGAAAAAATGGAGATTGTGTTTTTGAATAAATATCAAAGTTATTGTAGGGTGAGTGATCGTAAGGAAGAGCTGTTTAAACTTCGGTAGAATGAAGATGAGAGCCTAGAAGACTATTTGGATAGGTTTCTTTTCTTATCTAAACGATGTGGGGAAATAACCATTAGTGTTGAGATTCTCAAGACTATATTTCTTAAAGAAATCGATGATGATGCAAGAAGAATTCTTGATTTAATGGGAAAAGGTGATGTGTCTCAGTTAAACCTTGAAGACATATGTGATTTGTGTCATAATTTTTCACGTACTCGTGGAGGAATCCGAAAAAAAAATCTTTTCAAAGGGAATAACGAGATAGGTAAACTTTGAGAAGAAATAGAAAATCTAAAGACAGACATACTGGTCCAATTGAATACTACGTTGGATGGTATACAAGCAAAGACATGTAACCCAGAGACTTTGTCAATCTATTGTCCTAGGTGTTGAAATAAACATCTTTTATGGGAGTGCCCTTTAGACAAGGTTAATGTTTGTCAACTTTGTGAGCAAAGCCACCCTACCAATCAATGTGAGCTTCTTACTGATCTTAAGAATACTAAGAAAAAAATTGCTCAGGTTGAAGAAGAAATAAATGTGCTAAATCAACGCCAGGGAGGTAATTTTTCTTATGGCCAGAATTCCAATTTTGCATGGAAACCCTAGAATAATTGGGTTGGTAATCAATGGCCTCCATCTTGGAATCAACCCTACCCTCCATAGCCTACTTGGGGAACTCCTTATTGGGGATCTCCTGAATGGGCAAGTCAATCATGGGGAACTCAACAATGGCCAAATCAATCACAACAACAATGGTACCCACAACATATTGCTCCCCAATGGAATCAGGGATAGAATCAATTTTATACTAGTCCTAGGAGGAATCAACAACAGAACTTGTTGCCACCACCTCAGAATCTTCCTCAGAATGAGCAGGTGAATCAACCTCAACTTCCGGCGCAACCACTTCCCAATCCAAAGAATAGTAGACAGAATACTCCAGTATACACTACGAAGCAAGATCATGTCACGTGCTTTAATGCAATTCATTGTGGAAATGTTCAGTTACGTTCAGGTAGGACACTTCAATCACCCGCTATTGAGGAAGTAGTGGACGAACCTATTTCTCAAAAATTTGAGAAAGATACTATACTACCTATGAATATTACTGAGTTTTCAGCAGTAGGAGCTGCTGGTTTACCTCGGGAGGAGGAAGGTCAGTCTTTGACTGAGTCTAGTAAATATATTCCTCCAAAGGAGAAAAGAGATATCCTTTCAAAGGAGAAAACTCAAGCTCCATTTCTGAAGTGCCTAAAATCAACAATTCTGAAAGATACTCTGTAAATGTCATTAGCTTCTAAAATTGCATTAATTCAGGAAATTAAACAATTGCAAATAGAGGTTCCTTTGCTGCAGGAAATAAAGGAAATTCCTGAGTTAAATTAGTTGATCAAACAACTATGTATTAGAACCCCAGGAAGGAAACCAAAGAAAACAAACATTGTGCATATTGATGGTTATCTAGCTAAATTTTTGTCTGGAAATATTGTTGCTCCAAAATATGATGATCTAGGGAGTCCACTGATTACTATTACAATTAATGAGGTAGCAATACCTAATGCATTGGTGGATTTGGGAGCAGCTATTAATGTAATGACGGTGGATGTAATGGAGAAATTAAGTCTTACAGATTTAAGTCCTACAACTACAGTCTTGCAGATGGAGTCTATAGCCATTCCAAAAGTTGTTATAAAAAATGTTCTTGTTAAAGTTGATGGATGGGAATATCCAGTTGACTTTCAAATAATTCAATCACTTACACCTAAAGATAGTTATCCAATAATTTTGGGAAGACCATGGTTGGCTACTGTTACTGCTAAAATTCATTGTCGAGAAGGAGGTATGACCATTTCACATGCTCCAGATAGTAAACGTTTATTTTTATATCCTCCTACTAAACCTACCGAATATAATAAAGTTTGGGTTGATGAACCAGAAGAATTTAGTGAGCAAGGCAGTCTGGCCTCTTTAGCCATGGTAGTGATTAAACAACATGGAGAAGACTTAGAGGATAAGTTAGTGAATGAGGTAGCACATTTGGCTATAAGTTCTAGTGAAGAAGTAATAGAGGATGTACCAGAAATTTTGGGACAACCAATTGATATAAGTGGAATGGAACAAAATTATGTTACCATGGGGATGCCTTGTCCCTTGGCTAATATGATTCCTAGAATGAGTTATTTCTTTGATGATATTACAAGATTTCACTGACTTATACCTCATAGTTGTCCTCTCAAAACTTTGTTATGACCAATACACATTGTCACTTCGGCTTATCCAGGAACAAAAACAATTATGTTGTTACCAAGATAAATTGTGAATATCAATAGTTGGTTGACAAAAATACAAGAGGATAAATTATTTAATGTGTTAGTAAAAAGGTCTAAAGCTTTTGCTTGGGATTATACAGACATGAGGGGGATTCACCTGAGTGTTTGTACTCATCACATTTATATTGATCCTAATATAAGACCTGTTCGTCAACCACAGAGGAGACTCAACCCTGCATTAAAGGATCTTGTTAAGGTAGAAATTGAGAAACGCCTCCGTGCAGGATTTGTTTATCCTATCTCAGATAGTAAGTGGGTGTCACCTATGGTAGTAGTACCAAATAAAATGACAAGTGGAGAATTTGCATGGATTATAGAGAAATTAATAAAGTCACCTTTAGAGATTATTTTCCCTTACCATTTGTTGACCAGGTTTTGGACAATTTAGTTGGAAGGAAATATTTTTCTTTCCTAGATGGATTTAGTGGTTACAACCAAATTCAGGTAGCACCAGAAGACCAAGACAAGACCATGTTTACTTTTCCTTGGGGTACATATGCATTCCGAGTTCTTCCTTTTGGACTTTGTAATGCTCCAGCTACTTTTTAGAGGGCCATTTTGGCTATATTTGCAGCACTTGTTAACAATTGCGTAGAGGTTTATATGGATGATTTCACAATATATGGGTCAACCTATGATGAAGCTCTTCAAAACCTGGATAGGGTTTTGCAGGGTTGTGAGGAAAATCGATTGTCCCTTAGCCACGAAAAGTGTTTAATAATGGTGGAACAAGGAATAGTCTTAGGCCATCACATTTCCTTTGAAGGGATAAAAGTTGATCCTAAAAAAATTGAAGTCATACAACAATTAACTGTACCTCAAACACAAACAAATGTTCAAAGTTTTCTTGGACATGCTGGATATTATAGAAGGTTCATAGAAAGCTTCAGTAAGATAGTAGCCCCTATGTTTTCTCTCCTCCAAAAAGATGTGGAGTTTAATTGGACGTCTGAGTGTCAACAATCGTTTGAAATGATAAAATAAAAGCTTGTCTCTACTCCTGTACTATGTGGACCAAATTGGAGTCTTCCCTTTCACATTTATGTTGATGCTTCAGATGATGCAATTGGAACAGTATTAGGGCAAGAAGATGAGGATGGGGGTTAATATGCCATATATTTTATTAGTAAAAACTTGACGTCTGTAGAGAGAAATTACACAACAACAAAAAAAGAATTCTTAGCAGTGGTTCATGCCATTAAAAAGTTTCGTCATTATATTACAAGATATAAAGTTACAGTTTACACAAATCACTCAGTTGTAAAGTATTTAATGAATAAACCTGTAGTTAATGGTCGAATAATGAGATGGTTACTACTTCTTCAGGAGTTCAATGTGACAATACTTGACAAGCTAAGAAAATTTAATGAGGTGGCAGACTTTTTATCTTAAATTAAACAAGAAGAGGGTGATAGAGCACTTATACAAGATGAGTTCCTTGATGAAAAATTGTTTGCTATCTCTATAAAGGTTCCTTGGTTTGCTGATATTGCCAACTATTTGGCTATTTCTGAAGTACCTCTTGAATTTACATTAAAACAAAGGAAGTGACTTATTCGAGAGTGTGCACCATTTAAATGGATTAATGGGATTTTATTTTGTTATGGACCTGATATGGTTTTGAGAAGATGTGTCAGGGCTGATGAAACTTATAGTATCCTGAGGGCCTGTCACGATGATCCTTCAGGGGGTCATTATTCTGCAAAAAGAACTTCCCATAAAATTATAGGTACTGGATATTATTGGCCTTTAATGCATAAAGATGTTAAAAATTATGTTCGTCATTGTGATGAATTTCAAAGAGTAGAAGACCAACTCCTTCGACAGAAATGCCTTTGCAACCACAGGTAACTTTGGAACCTTTCAAAAAATGGGGGTTAGATTTTATTAGCCCCATAGATCCTTCCTCACAAGGGAAAGAATATATATTAGTTTGTACTGATTATTTGACAAAATGGGTTGAATTTCAAGCTTTACGAGATGCTAGAGAAGATCAAGTTGTTGATTTCCTCTATAACAAAAATTTTCTTCGATTTGGAGCCCCTTGAACTATTGTTACAGATCAGGGACCCCAATTTATGTCCAAAGTTCTCCTAGCATTTACAGACCATTTTCAGGTGAGCCATGAGAAGTCATCCCCCTATCACCCTCAAGCAAATGGTCAAGTAGAGGTGACTAATAAGGAGTTAGAAAATATACTGACAAAAACTGTGTCTTGAGGAAGAAAAGATTGGGCCAGGAAATTGCCTGAAGTCGTTTGGGCGTATAATACAATGTGGAAATCTATAACTGGATTCAGTCCCTATGAGCTTGTTTTCAGAAAGAAACCTCTTCTTCCCATTGAATTTGAACTTCAGACACTACGAACAGCTATGGAATTGGGTCTAGATTTGAAATGAGCTCAAATAGAACGAGTTTTACAGTTAAATGAGTTGGATGAGCTTTGTTTGGATGTTGTTCATCAAACATAATTAGTTCAACATCAACGAAAAGTTTGGCATGACAAATATATTAAAGAAAGAGAATTTCATAATGGTGACTGGACCCTGCTATTCGATTCAAGATATAAAGATCATAAGGGAAAACTCAGAACTCATTAGCTGGGGCCATATGAAATTTCTGAGGTTTTCTCGAATGGCACAATTTAGTTAAGACCTATCGATGGTGATTCTTGAACTCTCTTAGTAAATTTTCATCGCCTACGAATTTATCACAAACCAATTAATAAAGAAGAATTTACAAAGCTGGTAGAAATGCAAGGAGAGATCCAATGTATTGACTCTGCCAAGGCAGAGTCTATTTGATTTAAATATTTATTGTTATCTAAAAAAAAAAATGATGAAAAATTGTAATAAAAAGACTTGTGTACTTAATTTTTTTTCAAAGCAGTCTTCATAAATTATCAGATTTAACACGTATTTTCATTTTGCAGGACCTTTCATAAAGGAATAACAACTTTCAGAGCACCGTTCTAAGATGCTCTGGAACTTGAACTTTCATCTGGTTGCTGCTCCGGCTGCATCTTTCGACGATGCTCCGGAACTTTCATCCAATTGCTACTCCAGCTGCATCTTTCGACGATGCTCCAAAACTTTCATCTGGTTGCTACTCCGGCTGCATCTTTCGACGATGCTCTGAAAATTTCATCTAGTCACTACTCCAGCTGCATCTTTTGACAATGCTCCAGAACTTTCATTTGTTGCTGCTCTGGATGCATCTTTTGATGATGCTCTAGAACTTTCATTCCATCATTATTTTGGTTGCATCTTTTAGCGATGCTCCAGAACTTATCCATTTTTCCAGTTCCTAATGCATGCCTTACGCGTGCTTCGGAACTTCCACCACTTTCTTTGTCTAAATGCATGCTTTACTCGTGCTCTGAAACTTATTCATTTTCATTTCGCCAACTCCTTTCTAGAAAAAAATTCAAATCTTTTTCGATGCTTTTATTATCGTACATTGGTACATGCGCCTTCTTCTACCATTGTAAATAAAAACTGCCGTAATAGCCTGTCTTTATTAATGACTTCGTCACCCATGAGTCTCTTCATTCATGTCATAATAATTATACCGTCACCTTAGCTAATACCCTTGCATCATCCTGTCAAATCGGTAGAGGTATAAGATCTTCAAGCGATCATGGAATGAAAGTAAGTACAAATTTTTGCTTTAAATAAGTAGTTATTTTCGAATAAAATATGATTGATTGGCAAGAGTTTCCTTTCCCAATTTAGTAAATTGAGCCACTTGTTGATTAATTGTTAAGTACGCTACTCTTTTTGCAGCCTTTCATGCAAATTGAAATTATTACACAGCAAGCTCCAAGCAAGAGTAGAGTAAATGATTGTAGTTTGATCATATTTTCAAAAATATCAGTGCAAAAGTCCTTGGAATTATTGAATTTTTCAGCAGGGTGGTAAGCAAGAGAGACAAGAAAATGGGTGGTACAAAGAAGAAATTTGAGACGGCTTCTGCAGAAAAGTTGTTGGGGTTAAGTAATATCTCTTGGCTGTTTGAGGAAGTAGGTTGGTTGGATTTTATCAAGAAATTTGAAGGGTATAATGAAAAGTTGGTGAATGCGTTTGCAGAAAGCTACTCTAACGGTCAGGTGATTTTGCATGGGAAGTGTTTCAAGGTGAGTTCAAAAAATATCTCTTCTATTTCAGGGTTAGAAGATTTTGGTATTAAAATATCTGAAACTACACAAATTCCATATTAGAAATTATCAGAATTATTCATTAGACAAGGAGATCCTCAACCCATGATAGTTGTTAGTACTAGGGGACAAAATAAGGGGTTTCAGTGAGCTTCTATCTTAGAACCCAGGGGTACTGTTGTTGCATGGATCATTAGATATTTTACTTGTGAAGGTCAACTTGCCACTATGGTAGGACCAGCATTCCGCATATTAACACATTTGTGGCATGGGAAGGAAAACCCTGCTTTAAGGGTTAATTTACCTCATTTCTTGAATGATTCTATTAATTCTTCAATAGAGAGATACAAAACTAGTTCAGGACCATTAAAACACCATGGGTTAATTCAATTGATTTGTAAATATCATTTCCATAAGAAACCTAAAAGCAAATGGGAAATTTTTTTGGGGAAGTTTGATATGCCTACATCAAGAAGGAAGATAGAATTAGGAGAATCTTCAAAACAAGTTGCTTCACCTTTTGGAGCAACTTCCCCCGAAGACCCTAAGGCTCCTGAACCCCAAATTCCCACCATAGTTGGTGAGGAAGTGCCAGAATTTAGAAAAGATGAGTTTGAAACTCTGACCTAGATAGAGGATGTAGAGATAATGAGTCCAGATGTGGATACTCACCCTGTTAAGAAGAGGAAAAGAACTATTCTAAATTATCAGGATACTCCTCCTTTAAGGAGGAGTAAAAGATTATCCTCAGGATCTGTAGAAACCGCAGCACAAAGTAAAGAGAAAAGGTCAAAGGCTAAAAAGCAAAAGAGAAACTTGGAAACTGAGGAGTCAATTCACCAATCCTCAGAAAAAGAAATATCTGTTGAAGAAGTACATTTTCATTTGGTATCTGAAGAGGAAGTTGTAGAACAAGAAAAATAGGAAATAGAAAGGGAACAATCTCCACTTCTTATGGAGATTGATGACAGTATGTTAGAGAAATTGTCTCCAGTTATTAATAAAGTTGTTGAAACTGAAAATATTAATATGGAATTGGAAAAGTTGAAATTAGAGATAAAAGAGTTAAGAAATCAGCTGCATGAAAATAAGGAAAGGATGGAATTACAACAAAAGGAAATAATGGTGTATAAGACTGTAATAAATGAAAGGAATCAAGAAATTTAGGATTTAAAGTTGGAAATACAAGGAAAAGATACATCTATTAGTGAGCTGCAATTACAAATTCAAAATTGTGATAAGGAAAATAGGATACATAGGGATGAATTAAATAAAGAAATTCAGAATTTAAAAGGAAATTTTATGCTCATGTTTTCAGCCTTTGAAGAGGAAAAGAAAATACAGAAAGAGAATTAAATACTTCTCTTAGTAAGATTGTAGAATTAGAGCAGGACTTACATGAAAGCACAAGTAAACCAAAGATGGAATCCAAAGAAGTTCAAACCGAGCCAACGGTAACTAAATGGTTCCAAATTCAAATTCCTCCATTATTAATGAAATGGATGGAATGGTGCTATTTCCTTAGAAATGCACAAGTTGAGAATGACAGATTGAAAATGGAAATGGTGTTATTAAGAGAAGCATTTCATAAAGCTTATAAGGGGAAACAAGATGCATGCCAAATAGCTGAATTTCTTTTATCCTGTAGAAGGCCATCCAAATTGTATTCCATGTTTTTGAATGTGCAATGTTTTAGATGGAAATTGCTTAGAATTTACAATGATCAGCCTTATGAACCTAATGATAAAGAATTTGTTAAAATATTTGCAAACTCAAAGCCTAAAGAGCAAGATATGCTCTATGAATTCTTTACCCATGATCTTTTGTTAGAGAAGCATATTGATTTCTTTGTTAATCTTTTTATGGGAGAAGTACAATTAAGATCTCTATTGTCTACTATGCGGAATCAAATGCATTGGCAAGAACGTAATAAAGAATATGTTCAAGCAAAGAAAAGTATAGGACTTCAAATGAGATCTCCAAATAGTAGACCAACAACTTTTAAGAAGACATTTGTAGCTCTTTTGCTGGATGAGAAAATGAAAGAAAGGTATGATGATAGCCTTCGAGTTTGCTATAATCATTTCATAGAACAGGGGAAAAAATTGGTCAAGGCTTGGCATGCATGTGAAGAGAGATACACTCCATTGCCTATATATCTAAAGAAAAGAGAAGTGATCTCTCCTCTTGGTCTTAGATGGTCCTTCAGAAGAGCAGATGCCTTGGCCAAAATTTTAGGAGATCTCAGAACAAAATGGATAGGAATGAGGTACATACCTCCTTTACTACTATATCCAGCCCCTGCTTTTCATATTAATACAATCAGGATGACAAAATTTTCAATGAATGGAAATAGGGATTTGCTTTTCATGGAGGTTTCCACAATTCCCCTATAAACTTTGATGTCACAACAAAAGATTTGTATGATATCAATGCAAAGTATGAAGAAAGGAGTAGAGGGTAAATTATAATTAGGGGACAGGAGGACCTGCCAAGAACTAGGAAGGGGAGGAAATGATGAGGTAAAAATAACCTCATCATAATAATACCACAAACACCTAGTTCATACATGCAAATCTCTATCCCTCTGCCAATTAATTAAATTTTAGGAGAAATAATTGCTTAATTTTAGTAAGAACTTGTATAAACTTTATTTCTTTTGATTTCTTAAAGTAATTTGCCAATGTAGATTTAATGGGTTGTTTTAAGTGTTTTGTAGATAATAATCGGTCAATCAAGTTACAGATTGAAGTATCCAGCTGGCACATGCTCTAGAACAGTTAGAGATATATGTTGGAAATATGCTCTGGAACTTTAGGGTGATGGATCGAAGATGTTGTTCTTAAAGCTATTTTTTTTGTTATCCTTTGAATTAAAGACTTTATGGCTTGAGCCTCTTAAATGTTGTGTAATAGGATTAAAGATATACGAGTTATACGTAGATCTATTTAGATATTTTTCAATGGTTATCCATACCATATGAAATATAGCATGTAGTTATAGTTTCTCTATAAAAGATACGGTCTCTGGAAGTAAGATATACAATGAAAGTAATGTTATACTGTTAGAATGTTTTCAAGGTTTATGAATAAAGAGATTGTTATCTGAAAGGTTTATGAATAAAGAGAATTGTTATCTGAAAGTTTCTTATTTTATTATATTGTTGTTTTGTAGAGAGTTATTTAAATTCACTGTTATGAAATCTTAGCTTTGAAGTATTTGATATCTTTTCAACTTCCGTAGTTTCTGTTACTTACTATTAGAATTTTGACTGTTAAGAAAATTATTTATGGATTGCTACAAGCTTTTCTATTCTTATAATTTGTCAATTTCTTAG
The DNA here is from genome assembly GCA_007258455.2 of Sequoia sempervirens. NCBI lineage: Eukaryota > Viridiplantae > Streptophyta > Pinopsida > Cupressales > Cupressaceae > Sequoia > Sequoia sempervirens. The sequence goes on from VDFB02179234.1 coordinate 86,028,595, forward strand.
TTTAATTGATTCTATGCTTTTTAACTTAGTTATTATGCTTTCTAAATTAGTATACTTGTGTTTATAGTTCAAGCATTTTCTATTTTCCTAGGAATAGATTACTTTATAGTTTGATAGTTAAATAGTTTGAAGTTAAAATTAATCTGAAGTTGTTCTTAAAAGTTAGGAACCTAAGGGAGATACTCCAGAACTCTTCTATTGCAGATTGCCTTGAACACTACCGGTCGACAAACTGAATATTATATTCTAAAGTAATGGGACCCAATGACACTTATCAAAGTACATTTTTCTTTATTGGTAGAGAACAAGGGTTATAATTAGGTTTTTATGCTTAAGAGCATTAGGAGGCAATGAAGAAGGCTTCATTTGCTCCTTATTTTGTCTTTTTTATTAAATTTTTATTGGTTCTTTGTCATAGATTCCTTTGGTATAATTAATAAATTATCTGTGTTCATAAGAAAAATTATTTAATGTTCCTATTCTTACAACCATAACAAATGTCCTTGAGAGTGTCCAAGATAATTTTCAAATGTGAAATGCCTTGAATATAAAATGTAATCATAATATCATTTGGAATATCTTAGAAATGTTGCCATTCTCACGAGAAAGATATTATTAGCAACACATGATAAAAATGTTAAATGTAATCATCATACTTGAAGTTTTTATTAATATATAGTATGGCAGTGGAAAATGCCAAAAGATATGCTCCCAACTAGGGGACACCATCAAAATACTATACAAAGTATATAAACATGTATGTATAGTACAAAAGCTCCAAATCTCAACCAGTAATATTGGATGGATTATCATCTAATGCATTATTTTCATCTTATTTATGTTTTTTGCAACCACCTTTAATGTTTTAAATTTCAACATGATATGATTTCATTCAATGTGCTTGATATACATGTAGAATAGGAGAAAGACCCTTTGTGATATTGTTATTGTACTTGTGGAGTCAAGTTCATTTATTTTTTTTAAATATTCTATTTTTTCTTTGGAATCCATATGGAAGTAGCACCTTTAAAAGAGGTCATAGTGGGATTGTTAAATTTTTCCCTTATTCTTCTTTGAAGCATAAGGAGGAAATTTTCCTTGTTTAGGTATATATGAAGGAATAAAATTATGTTATTATTTATTTATTGATGGAGGACAAGAGTTATAAGATGGTTTTTGTTCTAGAGGCATATTAGGAGGCAATGAAGAGGCTTTAATTTTCTCCTTATTTTCCCTTTTGAAATTTCTTGATTATTTTCTTGCACATGAGTTTTTTATTATTAATGAATTCTTATTTGGTTTCATAAGGGGCTTATATGTGATGTTCCTTACCTTTGCAGTCATCACAAATGTCCTTGAGAGTGACAACATAATTTTCAATTTTGAAGTAGTTGACTTTAATATAGGTACATATGTATCTCTCGTCACTTTCATAGTTTTCTCATGATGAACATATTCTCTAGACATCAATGTATCATAGAGTGTATCACATTTAACTATTGTAACTAATCTTTCCTAAGTAAAATACAAAATCTAGCTAATGAAGGAATGATATGGAAAAATTCATCCACCTCCTTAAGCCCCATGTGAAGGGAAAGACAATACTCCCCAAAGTGTCCACAATAATATCGTTAGTTATGTTTAGAGCAACACATAAATGTATATAATTGTTTGATTCTAAATTCTCAATTATATCGAATTCTTCTATGAATATGTTATACTAAATGACTAGATTAATGTGAATACCTTCACATTATTGACCATGAAGAAAACCATGACCCTAAAGTGGACCATAATAATTGTGGCTTGGGATCCCCTCATAAAAAATGAAATAATTGAAGGTACATATGGAGGTAAAATTTAATGCGGAATAGGCTATATATTTTTGTAGAAGCGTCGGAAGAGGAACAAACATGCTTTGTATCCATAGGATCTTTGTTCATATGTGTATAAATCATACAATTAGTAGGATGCTTGAATACCTATTAGTGTTCAACATCGTTAGATTATGTATGGAATGGAAAAATATTAGAATAAATTTTCCAATTTTATTTTAGTGGAGAAACCAAACAATTTCTCCATCATTCACAATCTGTCTAATTTGAATCACATTATTATCAATAAGATTCAAAAATTTTATGCTCAGCCATACAAGTATGTATGAGTCCATTCACCCCTATCAAAATTGTAGAATGATCGCTTCATTATAACCTTTAGATAACCTCAGAGGAATCCAATAAATTGGATAAAATTCAAGGGTAACCAAATTATTAGGAAGTTTTAAGAACATTATCTAATGGTTTGCTAAGCTTTGTACATTCTCTAACGAAATGATACAAAAATTAGATATCATGGACATTTGATTTTGGAACTAGTTTTAGATTCTTCCTTGTCTCATTTCACATGCCTTGTATATGCTTCGACATTTCACATATCCTACAATCACAACATTTTGTCAAACAATTCTTGGAGGCATTCAACCAAATAGTTTGTGAGCCTTGTATGTGATTATTGCACTTCTACCAGGGCAGTTGCAACTACAACATTCCAAATAAATCCTTTATCCTTTATGCTTTGATGGATGTCCATACCCCGTTCCAAAGCTCCCATTTTGGCCTAGGCTGGGAGGATTTTGGCAAAGGTTGCATAGTCTAGCTTTACACCTAAAAATCACATTTGATTGATAGTTTATTAATCCTTTTCACCAAATGTATTTTGTGCATATCCTGCAATCATAGCATCCATGCGGCCATATTTCTTTGAGGCATCTGCTCAAACAGTTCACTTTCCTTGTCTATGTTGCCACATTTTGCATACATGTCTACCGAGATATTTTTGACTATAATAGTTGACAATAATCTCCCTTCCATTATGGTTTTATGGCTATCGATGCCCTATTCCAAAGCTCCAAATGTCACATCTTCATCAACCATTTTTTTGCTTTTGATACCTTGTTTCTTTGACTTCCTGTTTTATGCGATCAAATGCATCTAGGGACTTTCGCGTTGGAATAGTTTAAATTTCAAATTAAAGAAGACTACTATTTGAACAGGAACATAAATGGATGTTGATGATGGGAAGGGGCCCACATCAGCTGTATAAGTGATCAAAGTAACTTAGTGTGTGTTGGTTAATCCCAAGGGCCATGGAGTAGTGATAGGATGTAACTCTTGTGCAGGTGTGTGTAAAATATTTCCACGTTGTTGGCATTGACGACACCTCTTGGAAAAATGAATTGCTTCTTGCTCCAGTGATGGCCAATAGTACCCTATTTGAAGTATCTTCTGGACTAGGTTAGGTCCATCAGGACCTGAGATCCACAAACACCTTCTCGAGACTTTGACAAGATAAGGTAATTTCAGGATAGTGAATCGAAAGCAGCTTTGACGTATTAGCTGTCTTTCATTGACGCTAGGTGAGGTGGTATGATTCCATGCTAGATATAGGAAAATGTATCCTCATACCAAGGTGAGTCAAGACCAACAACATCACACACTAGTTTGGTTTTCGAGATGTCGAATGCTGGTATAAGCAATTGTTCTACCAGGAATTCATATCTAGGAATATTCTTAGGTATGTCCAAGAGTGAACCGATAGTAGCCATAGCATCAACTACTTTATTGTTAACCCTTGGGATCTATTCAAAGATGACAACAAAAAAGTATTTTTTGAAACTATTCACCATTCTTTTGTATAGCATGAGCTTGTCATCTTTCATCTAGTATTTGTCGTTGACTGTTTGATGACCAAATGGGAGTCACCATTAGAATTGTAGTTCTTTAATTTTCAGCACCTAATGCACTACCTTCAACCTGATCAATGCTTCATACTTAGCTATATTGCTAGTACATGGGAAGGAAATTGTATGCTTTCTCGATATACTATCCCCAGGGTGAGAAATAGGACAATCAATCTCAAGTCATGCTAAGTATGGGATCCATCTAAAGTACAAGGTCTAACGAGTTGACTAAGATAGCATAGAATTTTCACAACCGAAATTCTACTATAAGTGGTTGATGGTCTTCAATTGGTGCTTCAACTAACTGATCTTCTATTATTTGTCCCTTGATGTCTTTTTTGTCGACATATTCTATGTTGAATTTGCTAAGTATCATGACCCATTTAGCGATTCTACCTATAAGAGTTGCCTTGCTAAGAGATATTTTGGCGGGTCTATCTTAGATATCAACTTGATTTGTCTATTTAACATGTAATACCTAATATTTTGTGTTGCGAAGGAAAATGATAGATATGCTCATTCAGTGGATGTATAATTCAACTCATAGCCAACCAAGGTATGTAACTAATGTAGTATACTATTTGTTCTTTATTTCGGTCATCAAATTGCGCTAACAGAGCTCCCAAAGCTATTGTTGTTGTGGACACATATAAAATCATTGCTTTATCCTGAATTGGAGGCATCAATACCAAGGGAGTGAGCAAATAGTCCTTTACTTGTTGAAAAGCTTCATCACACCTTCCATCCGATCAATGCTACATCTTTAGGGAGGAGGTGCTGAACGTAGGATACTTATTTGCTGAAGGTGGATGAACCTTCAGATAGGACTGGAACTTACCTTGTAGACCCAGGTACTATTTTAAAATGTTCTGTGAGGATGCATTTAGCATAGCCTTGACTCTTGGCGAGATCCACCTCATACCCCTTCTAGACAATAATAAATGTAGCCCAAAATTTCCCTTTGATGTTACACCAAATACTCATTTCGAATTAAGTATGCTATATTCCCTCAAATTTGTCAAATATCCTAGCTGTTAGCCATGTGTTCATGTTCCTAGACCGATTTAGCTAATGGATCAGCCTACATAATCCTCATGATGGGAAATGTCATGGAAAATGGTAGTCATTTCTCTTTGATATGTGGCTCTTACATTCTTCAAGCCGAATGGCATGACGTTTCAACAAAAATTTCCCCAAGCACAGGTGCAAGCTATCTTGTGTTGATATTTAGGGGCTATCTTTATTTGATTATACCTGAAGAAGCCATCCATTAATGAAATCATTTCATGACTAGTAGTTAGATCCACAATGATGCCGATGTTGGAGAGGGGGAAGTCATCCTTAAGGCATGCTTTGTTGATATCCTTGAAGTTTGTGCAGATTCGTATGCCCCTAGTGGGTTTTGATACTGGTACAAGGTTTGATACCCACTCAGGATAGTCTATGGGTCTGATGAATCCCATGTCCAACAGTTTCTAAAGCTCCACCTTTGCTAACAGTGCTATTTGTGGGTGCATCTTGTGAAGTTTTTGTTTGACTAGTTTTGATGCAAGGAATACCGTTAGGTGGTGTACCACTAATTTTGTATCCAACCCAGGAATATTTGCATATGTCTAAGAAAAGTTGATTTTATGTTCCTTGATGAATGTTGTGAAGTTGACCTTTTCTTCCTGGATCTAATGAAGTTGCATGCTATGTTATTTTGGGTGTCTTCGATGTTCCAACGTTAATAGGTTCTATCCCTTCGACCAAAGTTGCTGAATTTCTTGATACTCTATAATGGAGAGATTGAATCCTCCATCTTCAGGTGCCTCGGTGAGGTTTTCACCCTTAGATGTGTCCTTTGTTTTTCTATTTTCCTAATCCAATAGAGCCACATTGTGGTTTTCCCTAGGGGATATCATTTTTATTTTTGGATTGTTCATTTCAATTTTGTGACTTGAGGACGCAAACTTCCCCCAAAGTATGCTCCTTGTTCTAGTCTCTATGATTACACCGAAATTGTGGTCTCCTTGATGGACACTTGTTGAATTTCCATGAACTTTGCAATAGCTTCGTTGTTCTAGAATTGGTCAACAACATGTGTGCGATGTTTTTGATCCCAATCGATCAACTGTGGGTAACGTAAGGGTAAGTTATCATTGTTATCAGTAAAGCTTATGGTGGATGTGGATGGGAAAAAGGTAAGGATAGTAGAGTTATCTACATCCCAAAGGGTATCTAGGTTGTAGTCATTAGAGGCACAAGACTCCCATTCCCATTCGTTGGAGTTAGTTTCAGTATGGTAGTCTTTGATTCTAGGTTTGAAGGTGATCGTACTTATGCTAAAGTTTTCAAATAGGTCTGTGATGGTTAGGTCATCCATAAGATGGTAGTTATTTAATGTCTCTTCAATGGTTGAAGTTATTTCCTAACAAGAGGTATTTTCAATATTTGGGGTAATCACGTCTATCGAACCATAACCTAGTCCCATGTTCTTGCATTGTTCTATTATGATGGGTTCTCTTATGCCTTGTTCATGTAGACCAAGGCCACCTTTTCCAGTGTATCCCATATTTCTTTCTATTTAATATCCTTTGTTGCTAAGATCCATAGGAAGTGGATGTGGCTGCTCTTGTTCCTCTTGCTCTTCTTTATATCTATCTATGATGAAAGGTCCTCTTCAAATACCACTTCATCCTTCATGTCTCCCCACTTTTTGAAGATAATTAGTTTAACTTCATATGTGATAGCTTGAACATGCTTTATTTCCTTTGGTCGCCTGTAGGATTTTGGTGATGGGGGAAGCTCCCCAATACAGAAGGATTGTTTGAAATGGTACTCTCCACAACCCCTGTCAAGCACCTAGATCTTGAGTTCAGATTTAGTAGGTTTAATCGATGTGGATGGAGTTGAGGTTGACATAGATGGAGTTTAGGTTGATGCAAGTTATGTGAGATCGACATAGGAAAATGAGTGGAATGATAAATCGTTACTGGGTATTTGAAGGATCTTTTTGTACTTTTCCTCCAAGTTTGAGTAGTAATGAAAGGGTTCAGGATCGACGTATATTGTAACTTCCTTACCATCATGAGGAAATTTTAGGCATTGGTGAAAGGTTGAAGGAATCACTTGCATTGCATGGATCCACGATCATCCTAAGAGAAGGTTATATGACAATTCAAGATCCAATACCTAACAAGTTGTTTCTACTATAGTTGGCCCCACTTGAATGGGAAGTCTTATCGTTCCTTCTAAGTTCCTCTCCATATCATCATAAGACCTTATGGTGATACTCCTGTTCTTTTCAATCATGTCATTAGAATACCCAAACTGCTATACCATTTATAGGTACATGTGTTTAAACCTGCACCTCATCTATTAGGACTCTCTTGATTTTGTGTTTATGGACACAAACCTCGAGATACAACGCTTGATTGTGGAAGGATCTTTGAGGAAGGTATTTTTAGAAAAGACCAAGCGATGGGGTGAAGTGATAGTACCAACCATGGCTTGAAATTGATCAATATTAAGGTCGTTAGGTTTTGAAGACTCAATGAGAGCTTTTTCCAAGATCTCTTTATGTGTTGGTGATAATTTTAAAAGCTCAAGGATGGAAATCAATGTTGGAGTCTTCTTCAGTTGGTCAACAATGCTATAGTTAGTGAGAGGCTTAATGATATCTTTGATTAGAACTGGGGCTCCTTTGATTGTGACTTTTCCTCTTTAGGTAGTCACATTGCATTCGGGGCTTTTGCCTGGTATAGTTACAACATTGATATTTTGATCAACTTGGGAGATGGTTCCTATGATTTCGTCATAGGTGAAATTAGCTTTTTGCTAATCTTGACCTTTACCTTTTCCATTTCCCCTAGAATGATTGGGGAATGAATCCTTGTATATCCCCATGTCTTGATTATTGGAGGGTCTAGGATGATGTGCAATGTTGACCTCTCCATTTTTCTATTAAGTCTTGTACGACGTTCTTAAGTCTCATATAGTTATTCATTGTGTGACCCTTGATCTTATGGAATTCACATTGATCGTTCTCATTGTACCATGGGGGTTTGAAATTTAGTTCATTGTAAGTTGTTTTATCAATATTGGAAGCCTGGTAAGGTTCTTTTAGACTATTTTATGCATAACTACCTCAAGAGTTTCTCCCAACAGAGTGAACTTTCTCCTAAATTGATTATTCTGCCTCGATAACCCTCTTTGAATATCTTGCCCTTGATTTGGTTGCTGATTATTTTGCTGGTTATTCTAAGGATATGTGAGATGATTATTTTCAGCATTGTTTGGTGGGTAATTTTCTTGAGTTGTTTGGACATTGTTCTATGGATTACTAGGAGCTTGCACGTTTCGTACAAATTTTGCATCTACCACTCCATCGTTGGTAACATTTTTGTTATTTTCCCATATTTTTGGTTTGTCATTTGAACTTGAATCTTGTTCTTTGTTGTTGTATAGTTTAATGACTCCCATTGCTATGAGGGCTCTTTCAACGAGTAAACCCTTTTCAATAGTTTCTTCAAAATCACTAGGGTACAACATAGTGAGTTGGTAACTAATATCCACTTGTATGTTGGTGACAAAGATATATATCAGTTGTTTCTCGGGAACGTGCCATTTACATTTGCTAGCTTTATGTCTCCATCTCTACTTGTATGAAGCAAATGATTCCCCTATTGGTGTTTCCAGCTGATGGTCTAACATCTCTTAAAGGGTAGATACTCCTTATACTCAAAGACCCTAGGTCAGTGGCTAATGAATAGGAGATGACTAACTGGCAAGCCTCTCCTCTGCACTTTAGGCTCTGTAAGACCAAGGTGGGTATCCCTATACATTAAGGCAGATCATCATACTACAATGGTGGGAAGCCTTCAATGGACTAAATCATCTACACAAATCTCCCCTATCCTCAACATCTTATGGTAGTATGGAAAGAAAACATAAAGCAAATACAAGAAAGTAAAAAGTTATTTTGAATTGAAATTGGATCCACCTTAGACCTAGGCTTACAGACATAGAATGACCAGTGCCTTATCTACACAGAGTCTAGAAATGAAGTAACACTCCTACAATAGACCCACCTTGGCTTCTCATAAACTTGCTACCTTACAACAAGAAACCAACAAAAGAAAAAAACTATCAAACTTCTTTGAGATCCTTATTGTATCATCACTACCTTAACATATGACTTGAAAGAAATTACTCTACTCCTTGAACAAAAACTAACAAATCAAACATTCAAGATCAACAAATGTGATTGATAACCAAAATAATCCTTGATTATATTGATTCAAAGATAATGAGTGCAAAGCTACAGAGAATGATAAAGTTGATACAATACTTGAAAGTAGAGCACAATGAACATTTGGGTCATCTATTGTTATCACAGAGCATACATTACAACATATTCTTGCTAAGTGCAAAAAATACTATACAGACTAAGACAAAGAATTATAAAGATTCAGAGAGGATGGAACCTCAAAAAAATGTACAAAATTTTCCTTTATAGTGCAAGCATAACTTAGAGTCAAATTTGAAATTGCAAACCCTAACCAAACTAGGGTTTAAGACCAAAGCACCCAGGTCAAACCACATTTCGCTGAGAATTTCCCCCCAAAATGATGCAACCACTAGATGTGAATGCACCTGACATCTCGAGCACATCCCAACATTGATGGCATTTAGAAAACGAGCATGGCACCCCTGGGAAATCCGTGATCACATTCAGGAAGAACATACACTGACATTGATTTCATTCTCTGCAACACATCAGGACATTAATGGCACCACTCAACAATAAATTCTTCTTGGGAGAAGCAAAAGTACGATCTGTATTTTTCCTGGATCGACCTTGGTAGCTGAGGAGCAGATACACTATTAATGCATATTCATTACCCACGAACAAGAGTAGCCAACCATTGGGGAAATCTAATATTAAACTATGGTCATCAATCTATCTTAATTGCACCAAGATCCAATGCCTAATGCTCATTGTCAACAACTTTAAAACCCGACCGTTGAATTTAAACACTTTAAATCAAGGTCGCACGATCATCACCATCAAAACATTGCATGACTTACAACAACGATGCGAGTCATACAAAATTGCACCAATAAGATTTTGCCACCTAGAGTGCTGACCATTCAAACTGTGGGCACTGCCATCTTCATCAACGATCAATACACACCCACATGGATGTATCACCACCGCTTTCTATTGACCATACGAGACTAAGTTGAGGTTCACCAAAAGCCCTAGCAGAAAGAACAAGCACCGTCTGATCTCTTAAATCACCGCCATTGATCTCTAACAATTGCCACCATGACATCACATCCCACCAACTCATTCACTGCCACCACCAGTCCCACTAGGGACACATGTAACCAACTCGCTAACCCCACAAGACTTTGGGAAATATTATTTTAATCTCACGGGGTGTGTGGGGAATGACTAAGATGAAGCCACAATTTCTCCTTTATGTCCACCATTTGATCAAGGCCCCACCACAACTACCGCTAGGCACAAAGACCACGAAACCCACACCACGCATACGCCACATGGAAGAAGCCTGCTAACCCCACAACCTTACTTTAATGAGTATTTTATTCCTGTGGGGTGCATGGGGAACAATTGAGATCAAATCTCCCGATCCAAAGGCTAGCAAATCTGCACATGCAAAAAAGGTTAGTCATAAAAAGGGGACCCAACTAGGTTGACTAGAACAAGACCCTTGGGATGAAAAGAATTAAGGACTTAAGTCATAAAATGAAATTTATCTCACTTAACATAGGAAAAAGGGTCAAATAATTAAAAGGGGTCACACCAAGGCAAATGACAAGCAATGACACATAAGTCACAACTTAAATGGGGCAAGGATAACTAAGTGCAAAAAGCTCAACGTGAAAATAGACTCGGACTAGGGTTTAGGGAGGGTTTCAATAAATGATAAAGGTTTGAGGGGTTTTAAGCCCTAAGACAGAATTGTAATACATGAAAAGTGAACCCTGGCCCTTGGGAGACTCAAAATTTTGGCAAAAATCTATTTAGCATTTTACAAGCTCCACCATCCCCTTGGCTTTGTCTAATCTTATACAGATCAGGGATTGTTACATCTTGTTCTATGTTATATGAGAAATGATTGACAAATTTGTCTGATAGCTCATCAAATGTTTTGATACCAGGTGGTAGACAAGAGAACCACTTGATAGTGGCCTCACCAAGACTTCATGAGAAGAGCCTTATTAAATAGGTACCATTTCACTGTAGATCCATGCAAGCTACTGAGAATTCTCGACGTGCTCTATTGGATCCCCTCTTCCCCTATTTTTTTCAAATTTTGGTATTTAGAAGTTCTTGGGGAAAGGTATCATAGATAAGTTTTGATCAAAGGGATATGGACACATGTCTTATAGAGCATAGCTCTTCTTTGGTTTTCCAATTTGGATGTTCGATATCCTTTGGTTGTGATTATATAATTGTAAGGTTACATCGTCACCAGGTGTGTTCATTTGGTAAGGAGAGACATAATCTTGTTGCCCCACAATGTTGTGTGCATTGTATTGGGGGGTTTGTATATACAATGGCCCTTGGGTCATGCTGTGTTGTGGGTTTGTATATTGATGGGGTTGTTCAGGACCGATATGGGTGTGTTACGTATTGACGATATGATGTTGTTGTTGAGGTATGATATGTTGTTGTTGGGGTATGTTGTGTTGTTGTTGGGGTATGCTATGTTGTTCTTGGGGTACGTTGTGTTGTTGTTGAGGTATGCTTTGTTGTTGTTGTTGAACATACGCTTGATGTTGAGTTTTGTCATTTGGTGGTACTGAAATGTATGTTTGGTGTTGAGGGTATTGGGTAGACGTTAATCCATATTGATTTTCCATGTTAGGATCATAGTACAACTATTGAGGCATATATTGAGTTTATTTTTGTACACTTCCTTGGTACATGCCTTGATCTTGTGGTGGGTTGTTACCTTGTTGGTTCACTACATGTTGTGGTTGTCCCATGTTCTACATATTAGTATTGGGACCTTGTTGGTTATTCTAAGATGTTCCATACATGTTGGGTCCCATTGTGTTAACATTCTATGGTGGCATATTTTGATTTGTCAAGAGGTTTGGATTCTCTTGAGTATGTTGGGCTACCATCGCTTGTTCAATTTGTGATGGATGTCTAAACAATGGATTCTCTACATTTTGGGGAAAATATTGGTCCTTGATATGTGTGTTAGAGAATAATGGTGGTATCTTGGGGTCTACTGTTGCTTTGGGTATTTGACTTACCACCAATTGGTCTCCCAATGGAATGAGATTGGGATCCTTAAGAACTTCAACATTAAATTATGTGGGTAACTTGGCCCCACTTTGTGCTAGCTTAAGGAAATAGGTGTTAAAGTCCTTCCCAATCATCAAGTCCATTAGTTTCTATAATTTTGGATCTTGGGAGCACTCATAAAGTTCTTCATCAATGATTTCCTTGTCACTATTATACTCCTTTACGATCATGTCCATGGGATTGGGAGATTGATTGTGTTGTCTAGCAAGCATGTCTTGATGTTGAAGATGTATGTCATCATCGCTAGGTGGTTGACTTGGTTGCGCTTTAAATTTTGGTTGTTCTTTTGGGTTTGAGTATGTCCTAGGATCATAACCCCATGCTTGATATTCCTTGTTGGTAGTGTTGGTGTTTGGTACACTTGTGTTGGTTTTATTGGCTTCCATCTTCTTTTTTTGTTGTGATCTCATTACAGTCATAAATGAACTGAAGAGACCTTAGTAAGTTTGAGTAACAACTTATGAAAATGGAATGATGTGTTTTGAGATTTGGTTTGATAAAATGATGTAAAAAGAGGATGTGTGTATGCCTTTTGGACAAAGGTTGTTGGATCTTTGTTATGGGTTGGTGTTGTGATATGTGGACGATCAAGCTTGATGTTGGGTGGTAAGTTGTTGCTACTCAACCCTATGATAAGGAGATGAGCCAATTTTTGGTGTTGTTTGATGAATGAAGCTATGATTTTTGATATTGTATTTGATGCTAGTTTAGAACACAATAGTTCACAAGACTTAAATTGATGCTTTTGCTATGCTATAGAGGACATGGTGCTTGATTTACTTGAACTAGCTATGAGGTTGCAAGTAAATGTTGCTCTAAAAACTATAACAAGCTAATGGATTGATTCCTTGTGTTTAATATGTGTTTGCTATTTTATTGTTGATTTGGTGATGTTGAGGGATGTTTGATAAGCTATGGTGCAATTGTGGTGTCCAAAAGGTGGTATTCACGAATCCTATATAAACCAAGTCTAAAAGATGGTGATGCTAGATTTTGACTGATAGGTCCAATGATGTTCTTTGATAACTGAATGGAGTTTTTAGTCAAATGTTTGAAATTCAGTTGTTTTGACCAATTTTGAGACAAGCCTGCAAATAGGTCGATAGCGGTTTTTGTTTATGGCAATAGCAGTAGTGTTTTAGGTCAATAGTGGCTCTATTTTAAGGCAATTGCAACCAAGTTTTTCAACAGTGACTCTATTTTGACAGTGACTGTCATAAACTAGAGACAACAAAATGGTTGATCTAAGCAAAAGTGAGCAAACTTTAGGTTGACTATGGTAATGTTTGGGACAGTAGCGACAAAATTCAACAGTAGTGACTCTGTTTCACTTGTTTTCAGTTTGTTGATGGTAGTTTGTTTTGAGAAGTTTGTAATTTCTTGACATTTGTTTAATCTAATGTTGAGACAATTTTTTTATGATACAAGTGATAATACACAACAAACAAAGTGTATGACTTGAACGAAATGATTTTATGACAATAGGCCAAAATCAACCCAATTTATACTGGTAATAACACATTGAAAACATTTCAAACAATTTTATCCCTATGGTCAAAGCCAGTGGTAATATTTTCATGCCCACAACTTGGAAGCTCCTTCAACTCAAGGGTAGGGACACCCAAAGGGATGTATACACTTAATTCTTTCAAGAGTGGACAAATAGGGGCCTCTTGGAATGAAAGGATAACCCAAATCACCCTTTCCTCTAAAAGCTACAAGTAGCTTATGCTAAGTCAGGGATTTTTGTCTCAACTCAAGGGAATTCATATGGCGAGTAAAAATCTTCAGGGTATGGTGCACATCCCTTGCACTAAAAATATTGCCAATACATAGTCAATCCATAAGGTGGGCAACTACTATAAAGTTTTTAGTCACTACTTAGAGAACCCAATGCCTTGCTAATGTCCAACAAGCCAATTAAGGGTTTAACCACTCCTACTAGGGGACTAATTATACCCCACACGAATGTGGATACCTCCTCGTTTTGAATGGCACTATTGACAAAGTAATCGCCGGTTAGACCCAAGCTTTAGCTAAAGTCAATTTATATAGCGGCCTGAGGGAAAAACCACTTTGGATCGCCTTGAATTCTCTAGTGAGGGATGTATCTCAAGGCAGGCCTGATCTAAAGGTAATGATTGTAAAAAAAAGATGCAAAAAGCCCAAAGTGTTTCTCGTCACCCAAGATCGTCTAAAGATGTAGGGGGAGAGGATACACACTTGGCTTGCTAGACACGGTGAACACAATAGACAATTTATATCAATTTGATTTTAAGTCCAAAAGTGAAGTGTGTAAAGATAACAATTCATTTTTTAGATGCACCAACTTCAAATATTTGAGACTTCAAGCATGAAGTGCCATAAATCAATTGTAGTTTAGAAAGATGAAATGTTCAATTTTTATGCACCAAAATGAAATGTGAAGATTGTGTTGCTCAATTTTAGTGCACCAAAAGAGATTGGATTCATTTTAAGAGCACCAAATATAAAACATTCAAGTTGTCTTGTTCATTTTTATTGCACCAAAAGAAAGTGAGTTCATTTTAAGAGCACCAAATGTAAATGTTTTAAGTTGTCTTGTTCATTTTTAATACACCAAAAGAAAGTGAGTTTATTTTAAAAACACCAAATGTAAATGTTTTAAAAACTTCAAAAACTTTCATATAAATGCTTAAAAATTTAAAAGGCCTTAGACTGTTTGTCAACTTTGCAAGCAAACGATTAGTTGTTCACACAAAACATACCATGATCCTGCAAGAGCTGCACCGACAATGTTAAACAATCTCACAAAACACAAGAAGCAATCAATGGTTAGGTTAGATACTCTGCAATTTCAAGAAAGTTTGCAAAAATTGACAGACTCAAAAAAGAAGTTAATAGCGGACCTGTTACCTACAATAGTGACCCTGTATTTAGTGTGATAATGACTTTCCTAGACAATAATGGCAGCTTTTCAGGTTGAAAGCAACTCTGTTTAGGGTGAAAGCGACTCAACACTATCAGTTCAAATATGCATACTTAGAAACTTGCAACATAGACAAGTTAAAAATGACTTTCTCAACAATAGCGACCAAATTTGGCTCGATAACAACAAGAGAAAAGAGACACACATTAGGATTTTAAGGTGAAAAAGTTCAAGTTAGCAAAAGCGATTCATGAAAGGGCGTTCGCAACTGAGAACCTGCAACTGCTCACCAAACTCAATGAAATCATTAAAGTTAAGGACCTAGGTCCCACCGGGTGTGCCATAATGTGTAAGGGGGAATTAGAAAGATGGAAATACAACAATGAAAACAAACAAATGATATCAAAACAAGTTAAATCCCAATCTACTCATGAAATGCAATTATAAAGCAATGAATTCAATCAAGAAATGCTAACATAAACAAGAACATAAATGACTTCAAAACATTACAATTTTACCATATCATGTTGGAGTGTGTTCATATTGAAAACGGATGTTGGGTTGCTTGATCAATACAAATACTCCATTATTGTTAAAAATTCTCAAAAGGTAGTAGTAGTAGTTAATCAAGAGGAATAAAGTTAAATTAAATGATGACATAGTGAATTAATTAAACAATTTGAGATTATTTAATTAATAGAAGAAAATAGGGTTAATGATGTTAATGATTTGAAACACAATAGTGATAATGAAAGTGATGCCGATAATGAAAAATGCAGTTTAAGAAATGTGATATGAGTTAGATCATTTTTATAAAAAAATATAAAACTTCTTATTGATAAATATATCTAATATTTATATATTTAAAATAACTTTTTGCATAAAAAAATTATAAATAAAAAACAAAGTTTTATTTATGTGGTGAACCAGAACGGTGAACGGTAAAATAAACCTGCGACTAGAAAATAGTGAAAACCTGATGATTGAGAATGTTTCAATCTTCTTCCTTACTTTTATCGAAATTTAGTCTGTCCCTCTCAAAGTGAAAACGCCTTTGGCATAAAAATTAAAGTCGGCATAAAAATTAATTAGGATCTTCAAAGAATCTTACAATTTATTCCAATACCGCGTAAGATGTTTAACCGCAAGAGTGGGGAAAACAAAACAAATACTATCTTAATGTAACAGGTAAAATACAGTAAACGAAAAAAAATATACAAGCAGAATAGATCTAAAATGATAGTTTTTTAAGACTTGGCCTGAGGGACTTAGGCCCTACATTTGACGGTCGACCTGACCTGTCAAGCTATCTTTTTTAGGGTTATACATTCAAAGATGTCTTTAAATTACTAAAACATTGGTCAATATAAATAAAAGTATATATAAAACATAATATATTTAATATCATAATTCTATATAAATATTCAGAGTGTCCAAAATCTCTCCGATTAAAAAACTATCTAAAATTTGATCATATTTGACCAAAACAAGCCTAGATACGGCCATACAGCCATCAAATTTAGGATCGGAATGGGAGTTAAGCACCATACACGTGCTCACGAAGTACACGGCATCAGCTTTTGTTGTTTGCATAATGCGTATGCCTGGGCACCATGCCATCTTCAAACCCTTGATCACCGTTAATTTTCTGTGTTAGATCCGCGGTTGGATACTCATTTGGGCAACTTTCTGATTCTTCACTCAATAAATTTTGCAGAGTTTGATCGGATCGAGTGGTTTTCGGCTTAAATCAGCCATGATTTAGGCAAATATGAGCTACAGCTCTTGGACATTATGGATCTCGCAAGATGAGTGAAGAAATCCGGCAATAAGCGTGGCAGCGGTGATATGGATCTGTCCACGAGGGTTTGATCTTGGTGCTGCATTGTGCTGTGCAAAGCGTTCCAAAACGGGGATTCAAACCCAGGCCGCTAAGTAAACTCAGGCGAGTACATGGACTATGTTGCATTGCAAAATTTGTGGATATGTAGGGTATCTTGTGCGTCTTCAGGAATTGAGATTTACCTTTCTGAGAATTTATTGAATCGACATTACAGTTCCGAGTAATTTACTCGATTATTTTTACGTTTGCGAGATTTTACTTATCGTATTTAGATTTTAGAGTGCAGATTCAGGTATGCGTCTCTAAGAAAGTTAAGGGCGGGTACGTAAACCATGTTGCTATGGCAGATTAGTGGACATTCTCTATGTTTTTTAATTAATTTAAAATTTAAGTGGAGATTCCGACTCATGTCGATAAGATAACCTAGGGCAAGCAGTAAAACTATGTTGCAGTGTCAGATTTGTGGATATTTACCGTGCATATTATATTATGAGATTCATATATATTTTAAAAATGGGGATTCGATTTCATGTCACATAGAAGGCCTTCGGTGAGTAGCCGAACTAAGTTGTAATGCCAGATTTGTGTATTATTGCCATAACTTTTACATCGCCAGGAATTTATTCAACCGATCTTGTATATCTCCGAGAATTTACAGAGTTCATTTAAATGATCAACTGGAGAGTCAATGCAATATCACCAGGAGAATTTCAGAATAGCAATCAAGTTCGATTGTAATGCCATATTTGTGAATATTCACGTAAAGTGTTTAATTTGGGTAATAATAACATCTAACTCGTTGGGTGTGGTATACCGCAACAG
>VDFB02179234.1:86046338-86118701 GCA_007258455.2 Sequoia sempervirens
TTCATGCAAATTGAAATTATTACATAGTAAGCTCCGGGAAAGAGTAGAATAAATGGTATCAGTCTGATCATATCTTCAAAAATATCGATGCACAAGTCCTTGGTATTATTGAATTTTTCAGTAGGGTGGTAAGCAAGAGAGACAAGAAAATGGGTGGCACAAAGAAGAAATCTGAGCCGACTTCTGCAGAAAAGTTGTTGGGGTTAAGTAATATCTCTCGGTTGTTTGAGGAAGTAGGCTAGTTGGATTTTATCAAGAGATTTGAAGGGTATAATGAAAAGCTGGTGAATGCGTTTACAGAAAGCTACTCTAATGGTCAGGTGATGCTGCATGGGAAGTGTTTCAAGGTGAGTTCAAAAATTATCTCTTCTATTTCAGGGTTGGAGGATTCTGGTATTAAAATATCTGAAACTACACAAATTCCATATCAAAAATTATCAGAATTATTCATTAGACAGGGAGATCCTCAACCCATGATAGTTGTCAGTACTAGGGGAAAATAAAGGGTTTCAGCAAGAGCTTCTATCTTAGAACCCTGGGGTACTGCTGTTGCATGGATCATTAGATATTTTACTTGTGAAGGTCAACTTGCCACTATGGTAGGACCAACATTCTGCATATTAACACATTTGTGGCATGGGAAGGAAAACCCTGCTCTAAGGGTTAATTTGCCTCATTTCTTGAATGATTCTATTAATTCTTCAATAGAGAGATACAAAACTGGTTCAGGACCATTAAAACACCATGGGTTAATTCAATTGATTTGTAAATATCATTTTCGTAAGAAACCTCAAAGCAAATGGGAAATTTTTTTTGGGGAAGTTTGATATGCCTACATCAGGAAGGAAGATAGAATTAGGAGAATCCTCAAAACAAGTTGCTTCACCTTCTGGAGCAACTTCCCCCGAAAACCCTAAAGCTCCTGAACCCCAAATTCCCACCATAGTTGGTGAGGAAGTGCCAAGAATTTAGAAAAGATGAGTTTGAAACTCCGGCCCAGATAGAGGATGTAGAGATAATGAGTCCAAATGTGGATACTCACCCTGTTAAGAAGAGGAAAAGAAGAACTATTCTTCTTAATGATCCAACTATTTTAAATTATCAGGATACTCCTCCTTTAAGGAGGAGTAAAATATTATCCTCTGGATCTGCAGAAACCCCAGCACAGAGTAAAGAGAATAGGTCAAAAGCTAAAAAGCAAAAGAGAAACTTGGAAACTGAGGAGTCAATTCATTAATCCTCAGAAAAAGAAATATATGTTGAAGAAGTACATTTTCACTTGGTATCTGAAGAGGAAGTTGTAGAACAAGAAAAATAGGAAATAGAAAGGGGACAATCTCCACTTCCTATGGAGATTGATGACAGTATGTTAGGGAAATTGTCTCCAGTTATTAATAAAGTTGTTGAAATTGTTGAAACTGGAAATATTAACATGGAATTGGAAAAATTGAAATTAGAGATAGAAGAGTTAAGAAGTCAGCTGCATGAAAATAAGGAAAGGATGGAATTACAACAAGAGGAAATAATGGTGTATAAGACAGTAATAAATGAAAGGAATCAAGAAATTCAGGATTTAAAGTTGGAAATGTAGGGAAAAGATACATCTATTAGTGAGCTGCAAATACAAATTCAGAATTGTGATAAGGAAAATAGGATACATAGGGATGAATTAAATAAAGAAATTCAGAATTTAAAAGGAAATTTTATGCTCATGTTTTTAGCCTTTGAAGAAGAAAAGAAAAGACAAAAAGAAGAATTAAATACTTCTCTTAGTAAGATTGTAGAATTAGAGCAAGGCTTGCAAGAAAGCACAAGTAAACCAAAGATGGAATCCAGAGAAGTTCAAACCGAGCCAACGGTAAATGAATGGTTCCAAATTCAAATTCCTCCATTATTAATGAAATGGATGGAACGGTGCTATTTCCTTAGAAATGCACAAGTTGAGAATAACAGATTGAAAATGGAAATGGTGTTATTAAGAGAAGCATTTCATAAAGCTTATAAGGGGAAATAGGATGCATGTCAAATAGCTAAATTTCTTTTATCCTGTAGAAGGCCATCCAAATTGTATTCCATGTTTTTGAATGTGCAATGTTTTAGATGGAAATTGCTTAGAATTTACAATGATCAGCCTTATGAACCTAATGATAAAGAATTTGTTAAATTTTTTGCAAACTCAAAGCCTAAAGAGCAAGATATGCTCTATGAATTCTTTACCCATGATCTTTTGTTAGAGAAGCATATTGATTTCTTTGTTAATCTTTTTATGGGAGAAGTACAATTAAGATCTCTATTGTCTACTATGCGGAATCAAATCCATTGGCAAGAACGTAATAAAGAATATGTTCAAGCAAAGAAAAGTATAGGACTTCAGATGAGATCTCCAAATAGTAGACCAACAACTTTTAAGAAGATATTTGTAGCTCTTTTGCTGGATGAGAAAATGAAAGAAAGGTATGATGATAGCCTTCGGGTTTGCTATAATCATTTTATAGAATAGGGGAAAAAATTGGTCGGCAAGGCTTGGCATGCATGTGAAGAGAGATACACTCCATTGCCTATATATCTAAAGAAAAGGGAAGTGATCTCTCCTCTTGGTCTCAGATGGTCCTTTAGAAGGGCAGATGCCTTGGCCAAAATTCTAGGAGATCTCAGAATAAAATGGATAGGAATGAGGTACATACCTCCTTTACTACTGTATCCAACCCTTGCTTTTCATATTAATACAGATCAGGATGACAAAATTTTCAATGAATGGAAACGGGGAATTGCTTTTCATGCAGGTTTCCACAATTCCCCTATAAACTTTGATGTCACAGCAAAAGATTTGTATGATATCAGTGCAAAGTATGAAGAAAGGAGTAGAGGGAAAAATTATAATTAGGGGACAGGAGGACCTGCCAAGAACTAGGAAGGGGAGGAAATGATGAGGTAAAAATAACCTCATCATAATAATACCACAAACACCTAGTTCATACATGCAAATCTCTATCCTCTGCCAATTAATTAAATTTTAGGAGAAATAATTGCTTAATTTTAGTAAGAACTTGTATAAACTTTATTTCTTTTGATTTCTTAAAGTAATTTGCCAATGTAGATTTAATGGGTTGTTTTAAGTGTTTTGTAGATAATAATCGGTCAATCAAGTTACATATTGAAGTATCCAGCTGGCACATGCTCTAGAACAGTTAGAGATATATGTTGGAAATATGCTCTGGAACTTTAGGGTGATGGATCGAAGATGTTGTTCTTAAAGCTATTTTTTTTGTTATCCTTTGAATTAAAGACTTTATGGCTTGAGCCTCTTAAATGTTGTGTAATAGGATTAAAGATATACGAGTTATACGTAGATCTATTTAGATATTTTTCAATGGTTATCCATACCATATGAAATATAGCATGTAGTTATAGTTTCTCTATAAAAGATACGGTCTCTGGAAGTAAGATATACAATGAAAGTAATGTTATACTGTTAGAATGTTTTCCAAGGTTTATGAATAAAGAGATTGTTATCTGAAATTCTGAGTAATGAGTTATGGATGATAACTATGGTTAATAGAAGTGTTCCGGAAATAGCTGTGAATGTGGGCTAAGAATGAATGTGTTGTCCCACGAGTTGGCCACTCGACGGGAGTAGATAAGTGTTTTATTTTATTATATTGTTGTTTTGTAGAGAGTTATTTAAATTCACTGTTATGAAATCTTAGCTTTGAAGTATTTGATATCTTTTCAACTTCCGTAGTTTCTGTTACTTACTATTAGAATTTTGACTGTTAAGAAAATTATTTATGGATTGCTACAAGCTTTTCTATTCTTATAATTTGTCAATTTCTTAGTTTAATTGATTCTATGCTTTTTAACTTAGTTATTATGCTTTCTAAATTAGTATACTTGTGTTTATAGTTCAAGCATTTTCTATTTTCCTAGGAATAGATTACTTTATAGTTTGATAGTTAAATAGTTTGAAGTTAAAATTAATCTGAAGTTGTTCTTAAAAGTTAGGAAACCTAAGGGAGATACTCCAGAACTCTTCTATTGCAGATTGCCTTGAACACTACCTGGTCGACAAACTGAATATTATATTCTAAAGTAATGGGACCTAATGACAGCCTATCAAAGTACATTTTTCTTTATTGGTAGAGAACAAGGGTTATAATTAGGTTTTTATGCTTAAGAGCATTAGGAGGCAATGAAGAAGGCTTCATTTGCTCCTTATTTTGTCTTTTTTATTAAATTTTTATTGGTTCTTTGTCATAGATTCCTTTGGTATAATTAATAAATTATCTGTGTTCATAAGAAAAAATTATTTAATGTTCCTTATTCTTACAACCATAACAAATGTCCTTGAGAGTGTCCAAGATAATTTTCAAATGTGAAATGCCTTGAATATAAAATGTAATCATAATATCATTTGGAATATCTTAGAAATGTTGCCATTCTCACGAGAAAGATATTATTAGCAACACGTGATAAAAATGTTAAATGTAATCATCATACTTGAAGTTTTTTATTAATATATAGTATGGCAGTGGAAAATGCCAAAATATATGCTCCCAATTGGGGGACACCATCAAAATATTGTACAAAGTATATAAACATGTATGTATAGTACAAAAGCTCCAAATATCAACCAGTATTATTGGATGGATTATCATCTAATGCATTATTCTCATCTTATTTATGTGGTTTGCAACCACCTTTAATGTTTTAAATTTCAACATGTGATATGATTTCATTCGATGTGCTTGATATACATGTAGAATAGGAGAAAGACCCTTTATGATATTGTTATTTTACTTGTGGAGTCAAGTTCACTTGTTCTTTTTTAATATTCTATTTTTTATTTGGAATCCATATAGAAGTAGCACCTTTAAAAGAGGTCATAGTGGGATTGTTAAATTTTTCCCTTATTCTTCTTTGAAGCATAAGGAGGAAATATTCCTTGTTTAGGTACATATGAAGGAATAAAATTATGTTATTATTTATTTATTGATGGAGAACAAGAGTCACAAGATGGTTTTGTTCTAGAGGCATATTAGGAGGCAATGAAGAGAATTTTCTCCTTATTTTCCCTTTTAAAATTTCTTGATTATTTTCTTGCACATGAGTTTTTTATTATTAATGAATTCTTATTTGGTTTCATAAGGAGCTTATATGTGATGTTCCTTACCTTTGTAGTCATCACAAATGTCCTTGAGAGTGACAACATAATTTTCAATTTTGAAGTAGTTGACTTGAATATAGGTACATATGTATCTCTCGTCACTTTCATAGTTTTCTCATGATGAACATATTCTCTAGACATCAATGTATCATAGAGTGTATCACATTTAACTATTGTAACTAATCTTTCCCAAGTAAAATAAAAAATCTAGCTAATGAAGGAATGATATGGAAAAATTCATCCACCTCCTTAAGCCCCATGCAAATGGAAAGACAATACTCCCCAAAGTGTCCACAATAATATCATTAGTTATGTTTAGAGCAACACATAAATGTGTATAATTGTTTGATTCTAAATTCTCAATTATATTGAATTCTTCTATGAATATGTTATACTAAATGACTAGATTAATGTGAATACCTTCACATTGTTGACCATGAAGAAAACCATGACAATAAAGTGGACCATAATAATTGTGGCTTGGGATCCCCTCATAAAAAATGAAATAATTGAAGGTACATATGGAGGTAAAATTTAATGCGGAATAGGCTATATATTTTTGTAGAAGCGTCGAAAGAGGAACAAACATGCTTTGTATCCATAGGATCTTTGTTCATATGTGTATAAATCATACAATTAGTAGGATGCTTGAATACCTATTAGTGTTCAACATCGTTAGATTATGTATGGAATGGAAAAATATTAGAATAAATTTTCCAATTTTATTTTAGTGGAGAAACCAAACAATTTCCTCCATCATTCACACCATCAGCGTGAATCACATTATTATCAATAAGATCTAAAATTTTATGCTCAAATACCATACAAGTATATGTATGGTGTCCATTCACCCTATCAAAATTGTAGAATGATTGCTCATTATAACTCTTAGATAATCCTGTAGAGGAATCCAATAAATTGATAAAATTAAGGGTAACCAAATTATTAGGAAGTTTTGAAGAACATTATCTAATGGTTTGCTAAGCTTTGTACATTCTCTAAGAAATGATACAAAATTAGATATCATGGACATTTGATTTTGGAACTAGTTTTAGATTCTTCCTTGTCTCATTTCACATGCCTTGTATATGCTTCCACATTTCACATATCCTACAATCACAACATTTTGTCAAACAATTCTTGGAGGCATTCAACCAAATAGTTTGTGAGCCTTGTATGTGCTTATTGCACTTCTACCAGGGCAGTTGCAACTACAACATTCCAAATAAATCCTTTATCCTTTATGCTTTGATGGATGTCCATACCCTGTTCCAAAGCTCCCATTTTGGCCTAGGCTGGGAGGATTTTGGCAAAGGTTGCATAGTCTAGCTTTACACCTGAAAATCACATTTGATTGATAGTTTATTAATCCTTTTCACCAAATGTATTTTGTGCATATCCTGCAATCATAGCATCCATGCGGCCATATTTCTTTGAGGCATCTGCTCAAACAGTTCACTTTCCTTGTCTATGTTGCCACATTTTGCATACATGTCTACCGAGATATTTTTGACTATAATAGTTGACAATAATTTTCCTTCCATTATGGTTTTATGGCTATCGATGCCCTATTCCAAAGCTCCAAATGTCACATCTTCATCAACCATTTTTTTGCTTTTGATACCTTGTTTCTTTGACTTCCTGTTTTATGCGATCAAATGCATCTAGGGACTTTCGCGTTGGAATAGTTTAAATTTCAAATTAAAGAAGACTACTATTTGAACAGGAACATAAATGGATGTTGATGATGGGAAGGGGCCCACATCAGCTGTATAAGTGATCAAAGTAACTTAGTGTGTGTTGGTTAATCCCAAGGGCCATGGAGTAGTGATAGGATGTAACTCTTGTGCAGGTGTGTGTAAAATATTTCCACGTTGTTGGCATTGACGACACCTCTTGGAAAAATGAATTGCTTCTTGCTCCAGTGATGGCCAATAATACCCTATTTGAAGTATCTTTTGGACTAGGTTAGGTCCACTAGACTGAGATCCACAAACACCTTCGAGACTTTGACAGTATAAGGTATCTCCTAGGATAGTGAATCGAGCAGTTTGACAGATGAAGGTTTTCTTTTCATTGGACGTTAGGTGAGGTGGTATGATTATATGTTGGATATAGGAAATTGTGTCTTCATACCAAGGCAAGTCAGGACCAACAACATCACACATTAGTTTGGATTATGGGATGTCGAATGTTGGTATAAGCAATTGTTCTACTAGGAATTCGTATCTAGGAATGTTCCCAGGTATGTCCACGAGTGAACTGATAGTAGCCATAGCATCATCTGCTTTATTGTTAACCCTTGGGATCTATTCAAAGATGATGAACATAAAGTATTGTTTGAAACTACACACCATCCTTTTGTATAGCATGAGCTTGTCATCTTTCATCTAGTATTTGTCGTTGACTTGCTTGATGACCAAATGGGAGTCACCATAGAATTGTAGTTCTTTAATTTTCCACTCCACGACCATCTTCAACCCAGTGATCAATGCTTCATACTTAGCTATATTGCTAGTACATGGGAAGGAAATCTTGTATGCTTTCGATATACTATCCCCTTGTGGGGTGAGAAATAGGACACCGACCCCTAAGTCATGCTAAGTATGGGATCCATCAAAGTACAGTGTCCAACGAGTTGACTAAGATGTTATTAGAATTCTTTCACCTGGAAATTCTACTATAAGTGGTTGATGGTCTTCAATTGGTGCTTCAACTAATTGATATGATATTATCTATCCCTTGATGCCTTTTTTGTCGACATATTCTATGTCGGATTTGCTAAGTATCATGACCCATTTAGCGATTCTACCTATAAGAGTTGCCTTTGCCAAGAGATATTTTAAGGGGTCTATCTTAGATATCAACTTGATTTGTCTATTTAACATGTAGTACCTAAGCTTTTGTGATGCGAAGACAACTGATAGACATGCTCATTCAATTGGTGTATAATTCAACTCATAGCCAACCAAGGTATGTAACTAATGCAGTATACTATTTGTTCTTTATTTCGGTCATCAAATTGCGCTAACAGAGCTCCCAAAGCTATTGTTGTTGTGGAAACATATAAAATCATTGCTTTATCCTGAATTGGAGGCATCAATACCAAGGGAGTGAGCAAATAGTCCTTTACTTGTTGAAAAGCTTGGTCACACCTTCCATCTGATTGAATGCTACATCTTTAGGGAGGAGGTGCGTGAACAGGTGATACTTATTTGCTAGTTGTGTGATGAACCTTCAGATAGACTGGAACTTACCTTGTAGACTGTGCAGCTATTTTAAAATGTTCTTAGAGGATGCATTTCTAGCATAGCCTTGACTTTGGCGAGATCCACCTCGATACCCCTTCTAGACACAATGTAGCCCAAAAATTTCCCTGATGTTACACCAAATACTCATTTCTTTGAATTAAGATGCAAGTTATATTCCAAGTTATATTCCTCAAATTTGTCAAATATCCTAGCTAAGTTAGCCATGTGTTCATGTCTTGTGACTGATTTAGCTAATGGATCGTCTACATAATCCTCATGATGGGAAACATGTCATGGAAAATGGTAGTCATCACTCTTTAATATGTGGCTCCTACATTCTTCAAGCCAAATGGTATGAGGTTCCAACAAAAATTTCCCCAAGTGCAAGTGAAAGCTATTTTGTGTTGATCTTTAGGGGCTATCTTTATTTGATTGTACCTAAAGAAGCCATCCATTAATGAAAGCATTTTGTGACCAACAATCAAATCTACTATGATGTCGATGTTGGGAAGTGGGAAGTCATATTTAGGGCATGCTTTATTGATATCCCCGAAGTTTGTACAGATTCGTATGCCCCTTGTAGGTTTCGATACAGGTACAAGGTTGGATACCCACTCAGGATAGTCTATGGGTCCGATGAATCCCATGTCCAACAATTTTTGAAGTTCCACTTTTACTAACAATGATATTTGCAAGTGCATCTTGTGAAGCTTTTGTTTGACTAGTTTTAATGCAAAGAATACCGTTAGGTGGTGTACCACTAATGTTGTATCTATCCCAAGCATATCTACATATGTCTAGGTGAAATTAATTTTGTGTTCCTTGATGAATGCCATGAAGTTGACCTTTTCTTCTGGATCTAATGAAGTTGCATGCTATGTTATTTTGGGTGTCTTCGATGTTCCAACGTTAATAGGTTCTATCCCTTCGACCAAAGTTGCTGAATTTCTTGATACTCTATAATGGAGAGATTGAATCCTCCATCTTCAGGTGCCTCGGTGAGGTTTTCACCCTTAGATGTGTCCTTTGTTTTTCTATTTTCCTAATCCAATAGAGCCACATTGTGGTTTTCCCTAGGGGATATCATTTTTATTTTTGGATTGTTCATTTCAATTTTGTGACTTGAGGACGCAAACTTCCCCCAAAGTATGCTCCTTGTTCTAGTCTCTATGATTACACCGAAATTGTGGTCTCCTTGATGGACACTTGTTGAATTTCCATGAACTTTGCAATAGCTTCGTTGTTCTAGAATTGGTCAACAACATGTGTGCGATGTTTTTGATCCCAATCGATCAACTGTGGGTAACGTAAGGGTAAGTTATCATTGTTATCAGTAAAGCTTATGGTGGATGTGGATGGGAAAAAGGTAAGGATAGTAGAGTTATCTACATCCCAAAGGGTATCTAGGTTGTAGTCATTAGAGGCACAAGACTCCCATTCCCATTCGTTGGAGTTAGTTTCAGTATGGTAGTCTTTGATTCTAGGTTTGAAGGTGATCGTACTTATGCTAAAGTTTTCAAATAGGTCTGTGATGGTTAGGTCATCCATAAGATGGTAGTTATTTAATGTCTCTTCAATGGTTGAAGTTATTTCCTAACAAGAGGTATTTTCAATATTTGGGGTAATCACGTCTATCGAACCATAACCTAGTCCCATGTTCTTGCATTGTTCTATTATGATGGGTTCTCTTATGCCTT
This sequence comes from Sequoia sempervirens, assembly GCA_007258455.2. Classification (NCBI taxonomy): domain Eukaryota; kingdom Viridiplantae; phylum Streptophyta; class Pinopsida; order Cupressales; family Cupressaceae; genus Sequoia; species Sequoia sempervirens. Next base: position 86,056,451 of record VDFB02179234.1, read on the forward strand.
GTTCATGTAGACCAAGGCCACCTTTTCCAGTGTATCCCATATTTCTTTCTATTTAATATCCTTTGTTGCTAAGATCCATAGGAAGTGGATGTGGCTGCTCTTGTTCCTCTTGCTCTTCTTTATATCTATCTATGATGAAAGGTCCTCTTCAAATACCACTTCATCCTTCATGTCTCCCCACTTTTTGAAGATAATTAGTTTAACTTCATATGTGATAGCTTGAACATGCTTTATTTCCTTTGGTCGCCTGTAGGATTTTGGTGATGGGGGAAGCTCCCCAATACAGAAGGATTGTTTGAAATGGTACTCTCCACAACCCCTGTCAAGCACCTAGATCTTGAGTTCAGATTTAGTAGGTTTAATCGATGTGGATGGAGTTGAGGTTGACATAGATGGAGTTTAGGTTGATGCAAGTTATGTGAGATCGACATAGGAAAATGAGTGGAATGATAAATCGTTACTGGGTATTTGAAGGATCTTTTTGTACTTTTCCTCCAAGTTTGAGTAGTAATGAAAGGGTTCAGGATCGACGTATATTGTAACTTCCTTACCATCATGAGGAAATTTTAGGCATTGGTGAAAGGTTGAAGGAATCACTTGCATTGCATGGATCCACGATCATCCTAAGAGAAGGTTATATGACAATTCAAGATCCAATACCTAACAAGTTGTTTCTACTATAGTTGGCCCCACTTGAATGGGAAGTCTTATCGTTCCTTCTAAGTTCCTCTCCATATCATCATAAGCCCTTATGGTGATACTCCTATTCTTTTCAATCATGTCATTAGAATACCCAAACTGCTATACCATTTATAGGTACATATGTTTAAACCTGCACCTCATCTATTAGGACTCTCTTGATTTTGTGTTTATGGACACAAACCTCGAGATACAACGCTTGATTGTGGAAGGATCTTTGAGGAAGGTATTTTTAGAAAAGACCAAGCGATGGGGTGAAGTGATAGTACCAACCATGGCTTGAAATTGATCAATATTAAGGTCGTTAGGTTTTGAAGACTCAATGAGAGCTTTTTCCAAGATCTCTTTATGTGTTGGTGATAATTTTAAAAGCTCAAGGATGGAAATCAATGTTGGAGTCTTCTTCAGTTGGTCAACAATGCTATAGTTAGTGAGAGGCTTAATGATATCTTTGATTAGAACTGGGGCTCCTTTGATTGTGACTTTTCCTCTTTAGGTAGTCACATTGCATTCGGGGCTTTTGCCTGGTATAGTTACAACATTGATATTTTGATCAACTTGGGAGATGGTTCCTATGATTTCGTCATAGGTGAAATTAGCTTTTTGCTAATCTTGACCTTTACCTTTTCCATTTCCCCTAGAATGATTGGGGAATGAATCCTTGTATATCCCCATGTCTTGATTATTGGAGGGTCTAGGATGATGTGCAATGTTGACCTCTCCATTTTTCTATTAAGTCTTGTACGACGTTCTTAAGTCTCATATAGTTATTCATTGTGTGACCCTTGATCTTATGGAATTCACATTGATCGTTCTCATTGTACCATGGGGGTTTGAAATTTAGTTCATTGTAAGTTGTTTTATCAATATTGGAAGCCTGGTAAGGTTCTTTTAGACTATTTTATGCATAACTACCTCAAGAGTTTCTCCCAACAGAGTGAACTTTCTCCTAAATTGATTATTCTGCCTCGATAACCCTCTTTGAATATCTTGCCCTTGATTTGGTTGCTGATTATTTTGCTGGTTATTCTAAGGATATGTGAGATGATTATTTTCAGCATTGTTTGGTGGGTAATTTTCTTGAGTTGTTTGGACATTGTTCTATGGATTACTAGGAGCTTGCACGTTTCGTACAAATTTTGCATCTACCACTCCATCGTTGGTAACATTTTTGTTATTTTCCCATATTTTTGGTTTGTCATTTGAACTTGAATCTTGTTCTTTGTTGTTGTATAGTTTAATGACTCCCATTGCTATGAGGGCTCTTTCAACGAGTAAACCCTTTTCAATAGTTTCTTCAAAATCACTAGGGTACAACATAGTGAGTTGGTAACTAATATCCACTTGTATGTTGGTGACAAAGATATATATCAGTTGTTTCTCGGGAACGTGCCATTTACATTTGCTAGCTTTATGTCTCCATCTCTACTTGTATGAAGCAAATGATTCCCCTATTGGTGTTTCCAGCTGATGGTCTAACATCTCTTAAAGGGTAGATACTCCTTATACTCAAAGACCCTAGGTCAGTGGCTAATGAATAGGAGATGACTAACTGGCAAGCCTCTCCTCTGCACTTTAGGCTCTGTAAGACCAAGGTGGGTATCCCTATACATTAAGGCAGATCATCATACTACAATGGTGGGAAGCCTTCAATGGACTAAATCATCTACACAAATCTCCCCTATCCTCAACATCTTATGGTAGTATGGAAAGAAAACATAAAGCAAATACAAGAAAGTAAAAAGTTATTTTGAATTGAAATTGGATCCACCTTAGACCTAGGCTTACAGACATAGAATGACCAGTGCCTTATCTACACAGAGTCTAGAAATGAAGTAACACTCCTACAATAGACCCACCTTGGCTTCTCATAAACTTGCTACCTTACAACAAGAAACCAACAAAAGAAAAAAACTATCAAACTTCTTTGAGATCCTTATTGTATCATCACTACCTTAACATATGACTTGAAAGAAATTACTCTACTCCTTGAACAAAAACTAACAAATCAAACATTCAAGATCAACAAATGTGATTGATAACCAAAATAATCCTTGATTATATTGATTCAAAGATAATGAGTGCAAAGCTACAGAGAATGATAAAGTTGATACAATACTTGAAAGTAGAGCACAATGAACATTTGGGTCATCTATTGTTATCACAGAGCATACATTACAACATATTCTTGCTAAGTGCAAAAAATACTATACAGACTAAGACAAAGAATTATAAAGATTCAGAGAGGATGGAACCTCAAAAAAATGTACAAAATTTTCCTTTATAGTGCAAGCATAACTTAGAGTCAAATTTGAAATTGCAAACCCTAACCAAACTAGGGTTTAAGACCAAAGCACCCAGGTCAAACCACATTTCGCTGAGAATTTCCCCCCAAAATGATGCAACCACTAGATGTGAATGCACCTGACATCTCGAGCACATCCCAACATTGATGGCATTTAGAAAACGAGCATGGCACCCCTGGGAAATCCGTGATCACATTCAGGAAGAACATACACTGACATTGATTTCATTCTCTGCAACACATCAGGACATTAATGGCACCACTCAACAATAAATTCTTCTTGGGAGAAGCAAAAGTACGATCTGTATTTTTCCTGGATCGACCTTGGTAGCTGAGGAGCAGATACACTATTAATGCATATTCATTACCCACGAACAAGAGTAGCCAACCATTGGGGAAATCTAATATTAAACTATGGTCATCAATCTATCTTAATTGCACCAAGATCCAATGCCTAATGCTCATTGTCAACAACTTTAAAACCCGACCGTTGAATTTAAACACTTTAAATCAAGGTCGCACGATCATCACCATCAAAACATTGCATGACTTACAACAACGATGCGAGTCATACAAAATTGCACCAATAAGATTTTGCCACCTAGAGTGCTGACCATTCAAACTGTGGGCACTACCATCTTCATCAACGATCAATACACACCCACATGGATGTATCACCACCGCTTTCTATTGACCATACGAGACTAAGTTGAGGTTCACCAAAAGCCCTAGCAGAAAGAACAAGCACCGTCTGATCTCTTAAATCACCGCCATTGATCTCTAACAATTGCCACCATGACATCACATCCCACCAACTCATTCACTGCCACCACCAGTCCCACTAGGGACACATGTAACCAACTCGCTAACCCCACAAGACTTTGGGAAATATTATTTTAATCTCACGGGGTGTGTGGGGAATGACTAAGATGAAGCCACAATTTCTCCTTTATGTCCACCATTTGATCAAGGCCCCACCACAACTACCGCTAGGCACAAAGACCACGAAACCCACACCACGCATACGCCACATGGAAGAAGCCTGCTAACCCCACAACCTTACTTTAATGAGTATTTTATTCCTGTGGGGTGCATGGGGAACAATTGAGATCAAATCTCCCGATCCAAAGGCTAGCAAATCTGCACATGCAAAAAAGGTTAGTCATAAAAAGGGGACCCAACTAGGTTGACTAGAACAAGACCCTTGGGATGAAAAGAATTAAGGACTTAAGTCATAAAATGAAATTTATCTCACTTAACATAGGAAAAAGGGTCAAATAATTAAAAGGGGTCACACCAAGGCAAATGACAAGCAATGACACATAAGTCACAACTTAAATGGGGCAAGGATAACTAAGTGCAAAAAGCTCAACGTGAAAATAGACTCGGACTAGGGTTTAGGGAGGGTTTCAATAAATGATAAAGGTTTGAGGGGTTTTAAGCCCTAAGACAGAATTGTAATACATGAAAAGTGAACCCTGGCCCTTGGGAGACTCAAAATTTTGGCAAAAATCTATTTAGCATTTTACAAGCTCCACCATCCCCTTGGCTTTGTCTAATCTTATACAGATCAGGGATTGTTACATCTTGTTCTATGTTATATGAGAAATGATTGACAAATTTGTCTGATAGCTCATCAAATGTTTTGATACCAGGTGGTAGACAAGAGAACCACTTGATAGTGGCCTCACCAAGACTTCATGAGAAGAGCCTTATTAAATAGGTACCATTTCACTGTAGATCCATGCAAGCTACTGAGAATTCTCGACGTGCTCTATTGGATCCCCTCTTCCCCTATTTTTTTCAAATTTTGGTATTTAGAAGTTCTTGGGGAAAGGTATCATAGATAAGTTTTGATCAAAGGGATATGGACACATGTCTTATAGAGCATAGCTCTTCTTTGGTTTTCCAATTTGGATGTTCGATATCCTTTGGTTGTGATTATATAATTGTAAGGTTACATCGTCACCAGGTGTGTTCATTTGGTAAGGAGAGACATAATCTTGTTGCCCCACAATGTTGTGTGCATTGTATTGGGGGGTTTGTATATACAATGGCCCTTGGGTCATGCTGTGTTGTGGGTTTGTATATTGATGGGGTTGTTCAGGACCGATATGGGTGTGTTACGTATTGACGATATGATGTTGTTGTTGAGGTATGATATGTTGTTGTTGGGGTATGTTGTGTTGTTGTTGGGGTATGCTATGTTGTTCTTGGGGTACGTTGTGTTGTTGTTGAGGTATGCTTTGTTGTTGTTGTTGAACATACGCTTGATGTTGAGTTTTGTCATTTGGTGGTACTGAAATGTATGTTTGGTGTTGAGGGTATTGGGTAGACGTTAATCCATATTGATTTTCCATGTTAGGATCATAGTACAACTATTGAGGCATATATTGAGTTTATTTTTGTACACTTCCTTGGTACATGCCTTGATCTTGTGGTGGGTTGTTACCTTGTTGGTTCACTACATGTTGTGGTTGTCCCATGTTCTACATATTAGTATTGGGACCTTGTTGGTTATTCTAAGATGTTCCATACATGTTGGGTCCCATTGTGTTAACATTCTATGGTGGCATATTTTGATTTGTCAAGAGGTTTGGATTCTCTTGAGTATGTTGGGCTACCATCGCTTGTTCAATTTGTGATGGATGTCTAAACAATGGATTCTCTACATTTTGGGGAAAATATTGGTCCTTGATATGTGTGTTAGAGAATAATGGTGGTATCTTGGGGTCTACTGTTGCTTTGGGTATTTGACTTACCACCAATTGGTCTCCCAATGGAATGAGATTGGGATCCTTAAGAACTTCAACATTAAATTATGTGGGTAACTTGGCCCCACTTTGTGCTAGCTTAAGGAAATAGGTGTTAAAGTCCTTCCCAATCATCAAGTCCATTAGTTTCTATAATTTTGGATCTTGGGAGCACTCATAAAGTTCTTCATCAATGATTTCCTTGTCACTATTATACTCCTTTACGATCATGTCCATGGGATTGGGAGATTGATTGTGTTGTCTAGCAAGCATGTCTTGATGTTGAAGATGTATGTCATCATCGCTAGGTGGTTGACTTGGTTGCGCTTTAAATTTTGGTTGTTCTTTTGGGTTTGAGTATGTCCTAGGATCATAACCCCATGCTTGATATTCCTTGTTGGTAGTGTTGGTGTTTGGTACACTTGTGTTGGTTTTATTGGCTTCCATCTTCTTTTTTTGTTGTGATCTCATTACAGTCATAAATGAACTGAAGAGACCTTAGTAAGTTTGAGTAACAACTTATGAAAATGGAATGATGTGTTTTGAGATTTGGTTTGATAAAATGATGTAAAAAGAGGATGTGTGTATGCCTTTTGGACAAAGGTTGTTGGATCTTTGTTATGGGTTGGTGTTGTGATATGTGGACGATCAAGCTTGATGTTGGGTGGTAAGTTGTTGCTACTCAACCCTATGATAAGGAGATGAGCCAATTTTTGGTGTTGTTTGATGAATGAAGCTATGATTTTTGATATTGTATTTGATGCTAGTTTAGAACACAATAGTTCACAAGACTTAAATTGATGCTTTTGCTATGCTATAGAGGACATGGTGCTTGATTTACTTGAACTAGCTATGAGGTTGCAAGTAAATGTTGCTCTAAAAACTATAACAAGCTAATGGATTGATTCCTTGTGTTTAATATGTGTTTGCTATTTTATTGTTGATTTGGTGATGTTGAGGGATGTTTGATAAGCTATGGTGCAATTGTGGTGTCCAAAAGGTGGTATTCACGAATCCTATATAAACCAAGTCTAAAAGATGGTGATGCTAGATTTTGACTGATAGGTCCAATGATGTTCTTTGATAACTGAATGGAGTTTTTAGTCAAATGTTTGAAATTCAGTTGTTTTGACCAATTTTGAGACAAGCCTGCAAATAGGTCGATAGCGGTTTTTGTTTATGGCAATAGCAGTAGTGTTTTAGGTCAATAGTGGCTCTATTTTAAGGCAATTGCAACCAAGTTTTTCAACAGTGACTCTATTTTGACAGTGACTGTCATAAACTAGAGACAACAAAATGGTTGATCTAAGCAAAAGTGAGCAAACTTTAGGTTGACTATGGTAATGTTTGGGACAGTAGCGACAAAATTCAACAGTAGTGACTCTGTTTCACTTGTTTTCAGTTTGTTGATGGTAGTTTGTTTTGAGAAGTTTGTAATTTCTTGACATTTGTTTAATCTAATGTTGAGACAATTTTTTTATGATACAAGTGATAATACACAACAAACAAAGTGTATGACTTGAACGAAATGATTTTATGACAATAGGCCAAAATCAACCCAATTTATACTGGTAATAACACATTGAAAACATTTCAAACAATTTTATCCCTATGGTCAAAGCCAGTGGTAATATTTTCATGCCCACAACTTGGAAGCTCCTTCAACTCAAGGGTAGGGACACCCAAAGGGATGTATACACTTAATTCTTTCAAGAGTGGACAAATAGGGGCCTCTTGGAATGAAAGGATAACCCAAATCACCCTTTCCTCTAAAAGCTACAAGTAGCTTATGCTAAGTCAGGGATTTTTGTCTCAACTCAAGGGAATTCATATGGCGAGTAAAAATCTTCAGGGTATGGTGCACATCCCTTGCACTAAAAATATTGCCAATACATAGTCAATCCATAAGGTGGGCAACTACTATAAAGTTTTTAGTCACTACTTAGAGAACCCAATGCCTTGCTAATGTCCAACAAGCCAATTAAGGGTTTAACCACTCCTACTAGGGGACTAATTATACCCCACACGAATGTGGATACCTCCTCGTTTTGAATGGCACTATTGACAAAGTAATCGCCGGTTAGACCCAAGCTTTAGCTAAAGTCAATTTATATAGCGGCCTGAGGGAAAAACCACTTTGGATCGCCTTGAATTCTCTAGTGAGGGATGTATCTCAAGGCAGGCCTGATCTAAAGGTAATGATTGTAAAAAAAAGATGCAAAAAGCCCAAAGTGTTTCTCGTCACCCAAGATCGTCTAAAGATGTAGGGGGAGAGGATACACACTTGGCTTGCTAGACACGGTGAACACAATAGACAATTTATATCAATTTGATTTTAAGTCCAAAAGTGAAGTGTGTAAAGATAACAATTCATTTTTTAGATGCACCAACTTCAAATATTTGAGACTTCAAGCATGAAGTGCCATAAATCAATTGTAGTTTAGAAAGATGAAATGTTCAATTTTTATGCACCAAAATGAAATGTGAAGATTGTGTTGCTCAATTTTAGTGCACCAAAAGAGATTGGATTCATTTTAAGAGCACCAAATATAAAACATTCAAGTTGTCTTGTTCATTTTTATTGCACCAAAAGAAAGTGAGTTCATTTTAAGAGCACCAAATGTAAATGTTTTAAGTTGTCTTGTTCATTTTTAATACACCAAAAGAAAGTGAGTTTATTTTAAAAACACCAAATGTAAATGTTTTAAAAACTTCAAAAACTTTCATATAAATGCTTAAAAATTTAAAAGGCCTTAGACTGTTTGTCAACTTTGCAAGCAAACGATTAGTTGTTCACACAAAACATACCATGATCCTGCAAGAGCTGCACCGACAATGTTAAACAATCTCACAAAACACAAGAAGCAATCAATGGTTAGGTTAGATACTCTGCAATTTCAAGAAAGTTTGCAAAAATTGACAGACTCAAAAAAGAAGTTAATAGCGGACCTGTTACCTACAATAGTGACCCTGTATTTAGTGTGATAATGACTTTCCTAGACAATAATGGCAGCTTTTCAGGTTGAAAGCAACTCTGTTTAGGGTGAAAGCGACTCAACACTATCAGTTCAAATATGCATACTTAGAAACTTGCAACATAGACAAGTTAAAAATGACTTTCTCAACAATAGCGACCAAATTTGGCTCGATAACAACAAGAGAAAAGAGACACACATTAGGATTTTAAGGTGAAAAAGTTCAAGTTAGCAAAAGCGATTCATGAAAGGGCGTTCGCAACTGAGAACCTGCAACTGCTCACCAAACTCAATGAAATCATTAAAGTTAAGGACCTAGGTCCCACCGGGTGTGCCATAATGTGTAAGGGGGAATTAGAAAGATGGAAATACAACAATGAAAACAAACAAATGATATCAAAACAAGTTAAATCCCAATCTACTCATGAAATGCAATTATAAAGCAATGAATTCAATCAAGAAATGCTAACATAAACAAGAACATAAATGACTTCAAAACATTACAATTTTACCATATCATGTTGGAGTGTGTTCATATTGAAAACGGATGTTGGGTTGCTTGATCAATACAAATACTCCATTATTGTTAAAAATTCTCAAAAGGTAGTAGTAGTAGTTAATCAAGAGGAATAAAGTTAAATTAAATGATGACATAGTGAATTAATTAAACAATTTGAGATTATTTAATTAATAGAAGAAAATAGGGTTAATGATGTTAATGATTTGAAACACAATAGTGATAATGAAAGTGATGCCGATAATGAAAAATGCAGTTTAAGAAATGTGATATGAGTTAGATCATTTTTATAAAAAAATATAAAACTTCTTATTGATAAATATATCTAATATTTATATATTTAAAATAACTTTTTGCATAAAAAAATTATAAATAAAAAACAAAGTTTTATTTATGTGGTGAACCAGAACGGTGAACGGTAAAATAAACCTGCGACTAGAAAATAGTGAAAACCTGATGATTGAGAATGTTTCAATCTTCTTCCTTACTTTTATCGAAATTTAGTCTGTCCCTCTCAAAGTGAAAACGCCTTTGGCATAAAAATTAAAGTCGGCATAAAAATTAATTAGGATCTTCAAAGAATCTTACAATTTATTCCAATACCGCGTAAGATGTTTAACCGCAAGAGTGGGGAAAACAAAACAAATACTATCTTAATGTAACAGGTAAAATACAGTAAACGAAAAAAAATATACAAGCAGAATAGATCTAAAATGATAGTTTTTTAAGACTTGGCCTGAGGGACTTAGGCCCTACATTTGACGGTCGACCTGACCTGTCAAGCTATCTTTTTTAGGGTTATACATTCAAAGATGTCTTTAAATTACTAAAACATTGGTCAATATAAATAAAAGTATATATAAAACATAATATATTTAATATCATAATTCTATATAAATATTCAGAGTGTCCAAAATCTCTCCGATTAAAAAACTATCTAAAATTTGATCATATTTGACCAAAACAAGCCTAGATACGGCCATACAGCCATCAAATTTAGGATCGGAATGGGAGTTAAGCACCATACACGTGCTCACGAAGTACACGGCATCAGCTTTTGTTGTTTGCATAATGCGTATGCCTGGGCACCATGCCATCTTCAAACCCTTGATCACCGTTAATTTTCTGTGTTAGATCCGCGGTTGGATACTCATTTGGGCAACTTTCTGATTCTTCACTCAATAAATTTTGCAGAGTTTGATCGGATCGAGTGGTTTTCGGCTTAAATCAGCCATGATTTAGGCAAATATGAGCTACAGCTCTTGGACATTATGGATCTCGCAAGATGAGTGAAGAAATCCGGCAATAAGCGTGGCAGCGGTGATATGGATCTGTCCACGAGGGTTTGATCTTGGTGCTGCATTGTGCTGTGCAAAGCGTTCCAAAACGGGGATTCAAACCCAGGCCGCTAAGTAAACTCAGGCGAGTACATGGACTATGTTGCATTGCAAAATTTGTGGATATGTAGGGTATCTTGTGCGTCTTCAGGAATTGAGATTTACCTTTCTGAGAATTTATTGAATCGACATTACAGTTCCGAGTAATTTACTCGATTATTTTTACGTTTGCGAGATTTTACTTATCGTATTTAGATTTTAGAGTGCAGATTCAGGTATGCGTCTCTAAGAAAGTTAAGGGCGGGTACGTAAACCATGTTGCTATGGCAGATTAGTGGACATTCTCTATGTTTTTTAATTAATTTAAAATTTAAGTGGAGATTCCGACTCATGTCGATAAGATAACCTAGGGCAAGCAGTAAAACTATGTTGCAGTGTCAGATTTGTGGATATTTACCGTGCATATTATATTATGAGATTCATATATATTTTAAAAATGGGGATTCGATTTCATGTCACATAGAAGGCCTTCGGTGAGTAGCCGAACTAAGTTGTAATGCCAGATTTGTGTATTATTGCCATAACTTTTACATCGCCAGGAATTTATTCAACCGATCTTGTATATCTCCGAGAATTTACAGAGTTCATTTAAATGATCAACTGGAGAGTCAATGCAATATCACCAGGAGAATTTCAGAATAGCAATCAAGTTCGATTGTAATGCCATATTTGTGAATATTCACGTAAAGTGTTTAATTTGGGTAATAATAACATCTAACTCGTTGGGTGTGGTATACCGCAACAGATAAGGCCAGTTACAAGTTCTGGTGACAGAAGAGATGCCCGTAAGTCATGGTATTATGAGTTGGATGCTGTATTTTTACACAAATTTAAAACTTTATTATATCTCCTTGGGATTTGAACCCAGGACTTCGTTATGGAAACCTTGATGCTTGATGGCTTGAGTACATCCCATTCAACAAATTCCATAACCGTGTTTTATTTGTTATGTTTTGTATGATTTTTACATTTTCAAAATTCTACTGAATTGCATTAAATTTAAAGAGATATTTTAACCAAGGTCAGAGGAAAATCTTGGTTGAGAAATGTACGTGCACAACCATGTTGGGTTTTGGGGTTTTTTGGCATTTTACAGATCTGAAAATATAGTATTCTAAAGTCTTCTTTTTTTCCAAAAAACTGGCAATTCAAAGTTTTGTGAATAAAGAACCTTGGGCAGGTAATGAATATTCATTACTTTGTTGATTTATGGATATTTTAACATTTATGGATATTTTATAACATTTATGGATATTTTAACAAAATATTTACATTCTTGAATCATTTAAAATTTTTGGAGGGGAGACATGAACTTAGGTCACCAAGAAAATGTCAGGAAAGTAACCAATATTTTGTTACTGTGTCTGATGTGTGGATATTTATTAACAAATAATTTTCATCGTCGAGGATTTACTGATTTCTTCTACATTTTAAAGTAGATATTTAGATAAGGAAAATTATATTTTCATATTTGAAGATTTGCTATTAATTCAGTTAAAATTATCAGCTTTTGCAAATCTCAGTGTTAAATGAGCTTAACCATAGGAAAGCTTTGTGAATCTCTATATTTTCTGAACTTTGCATTCATACAAATCTTGCAGCATATTCAGCTTTCTTGATGGTTACTTGCACACCCTGAGCATTTTGCTGTTCCTTAATGCATCTTTTTGATGTTCTTTTTCTTTGTAACATATTGTCTAATTGCAAATATGGCAATTGTCTCTGAGCAGTAGAGGGTAAATTCTCCTCACATCAATTTTTATTCAGTGTTAATATTGTGACATTGAGACTCTTTTTCCTTTTTCAGGAGAGGTAATATATTGCACTAGGGTATAAGGGAAGATCTTTTGATTGCATAAGACATTTTATGCACAAGATGAAGAACGGTGTGGTAGAATGCAGTGTCTGCCATTCGAAGTTGGGGATCTCCCCAACTACTCGGGGGATTTCAAGGGCATATGATCGTCATCGGAGTAAGATGTCCTCAAAGTTCCGTGCTCTAAATGTTCTTTTGGTAGTGGGTGATTGCATTCTGATTGGTCTACAGGTGAGTTCTATTATTTGCTGTTCATTCATTGGCTTGCTGTTTCTTTCAAATGTCTCTTAGTTGAATGGCTTTAATTCTGTAAATGAAATATTATATGCACATGTTTCAGTTATCCTTATTTTTGTTTGGAAACTAATATGGTGAATAGCACTGCTATACAATCACTTGGCATAATTGGGACAAAGAAGAGCAAGTTTAATAAGTCATTCTTCTTTTGTGATACAATAAGATGAAATCCCCCATCTTCATATATTGGTTAATCACTCCATTTCGTTCTCATTTTTATATTAAAGAGAGTTCACAATGATGGTTCGGTACAAGCAACTGAGTACAAATAACATCAAGACTAGCTCCTAAAGAGCATTAACATAAAAATCAACATTAGAATACAACTTAGAAATCAACATTAGAAGCCAAGAATGGAAGTCCAAGACTCACAACTTAGATTCCCATATTAGATGTCACTATTTGGATCTGAACTTGGGTCTCCACAATGAGAACCCAGTGATATAATAAATTGAGCGCAACTCCATTTTCTTTGTTTGTATACTATAAAGTATAATCAATAAATCCTCTTTGGCATTTTGTATTTTATTGTTTATTTGGAGATGTGCCTTTTGCACTTGGACTAATTGGATGTACTCCTACTTGACCCAAATGGTAAATGCTCCACTCACAGACATTCCAAATTAACAACAAATTTTTGCCTTCATAACTTTGCATTGTTATTTTGACTTTTATCATTCTAGTTTTAACATTCTTCTTATAAATGGCCCAAGGTAACAAAACATAGTTGCCATTGTAAGTTTGTATTGTTATTTTTCACTTATATAGCTTATATAGTACTGGTTTTTAATAAACATATTTCTGATAGAGTGATGTGTGCTCTTAGACCAAGGCTGTATATTTCTCAGTGCTAAAATGTACACTTGGTATTAACATTAAATTGTAGTTTTGTTTAGTGACAACATTATTGTTTTGTTTATGGGTTACATTGTTCTTGATATATTTGATGGTTGGAACCTCAATATTCATTCTGTACCCTAAAGCATCATGTGGGATTGCTATTGATAAACTTTGGAGAATTTACTTGAAAAGGAGGATCCAGAATTTCCCGAATCTTATTCTTCTGGGTTATTTGTGAATTATTTTCATTTTTGATGAATAGAACCTTGAGATTAGTTGTATTCTATATAGGATTCATTTAGGATCACTTTTGATGAACTTGGGAATCTGATGGAAACAGAGAACCTGTAATATCTTGAATCCATGTTGTGTAAGTTGTATGTTATCGTTGTTGGTGGAGGCCATTGTTCTTTCAAGGTATTATTATTGTCTTTTGCCAGAAAACATGTAGGGAGGGGAGTAATCTGTAATACAATGAAGTCCACTTCTTTTTATACAACAGGTCAAAGGCCATGTATGTAAAGAAAAGCAAAAAAGTTACATTAGTCTATTCACTTCCCAGCTGGTAGCAGCATAATAATCCTTGAAAACAAGAAATACCAGTAGTCCATAATGGAACACTACATATCCCACAAGAGCATCAAATCTAACCATGTAATTATCCTCAATACCGATAAAAATCCAAAAAAGAATAAATACAGGTCAAAAGAGTAACTGAAAATAGCATAATAATGACAAAAGGATCATTGGGGATATGCCCCCTCACCATCTTCCAAATAAATACATTAAGCATCACAGAAAAAAGAGAAATTAACCACTATTAGGATGAGGTGGCATGGCAGGTGCAACACCTTTCCCATGTTCCATCTTGATCTTTTCAGTGGGTTGGCAATTGGGCTCAGGAGCCAACCATAGTCCTTTCTGCACAAGCTCATTGTAATGTCCCCTGTCCTAGTTTGTCCTAGACTTTGCCTATGGGTCACAATTTCCACAAACTAGGATTAGGGTTTTCACCTTGTCAACTGAATAGCTCCCTGATGATGTAATTTGGAATTGCAAAACCCGCATTCAATTCATGAACAACATTCTTAAACATGCATATATACATTTGTTAGCATTAAATTTTAATCCATGGCAACACATTTATCAATAATGCAACCTATTGTGAACTAGGAGGAGCAACATGGTGGGTCCGCCTAAAGCCATTTGCCAAGCCTAAGAGGTTGTATACCACAACTCTCTCTGCTGGTGACTTGTACCTGCTTTCCCCAACCATGTCCAACCTTGGAAGACACTTCACCTACTAGAGGAAGCCAACAGAGCTTATAGTGGTCTAGGCCTACCACCCCTCCATGGCCCTTCCCTTCTTTGGTCTGGGCAGACTTTAGTGGGACCTCCACCCATCCATGGCCCATCCCTGCCTTTGGATTGGACGGATCTTAAGTGGAATTTCCACTCATCCATGGCCCATTCTTGCCTTAGGATTGGGCGGATCTTAAGTGGGGTCTCTAGGAATGCACCACTTTCTCAGGTCCTTCATCTCGAGTAGGTTTTCAAACAATCTAGCATATCACAAAACTTTGCTTATTGGAGGAAGCCAGCGGAGCTTATAGTGGTCTAGGCCTACCACCCCTCCATGGCCCTTCCCTTCTTTGGTCTGGGCGGGCTTGAGTGGGACCTCCACCCATCCATGGCCTTTCCTTGCCTTTGGACAAGTGGACTCTCCACTCATCCATGGCCCCTCCTTGCATTGGGTATAGGTGGATCTTTAGCAAGGTTTCTAGGCGCCACTTTCTCAAGCCCTTCCTCCCAAGCAAGTTTTCAAACACATAGATTCAAACACTCAGATTTATCTTAGGCATTAATATTTAGTAGTATCCATACATGTTATGGCATTCTCAAGAACAACATCTAGATCCATGCCTACAATAATAATGCATATTAATATTAGAAATGCTATGCAGATCTCTTACCGTCATTCCCCATCGATTTGTTCTTCACACTTAGAAGATATCGTTAGTGTAGATCATATTAAAGAACCATGCCTACTTATAAGGTTCAATAATTGCTGCAATCATCATTGTTGTATAATCATATAGGTTGCCGAATCGGGCACGAGAATGTGTACGGGTACGCAGGTACGGTATGTGGGTATGCCAAATTTTTTTGGGTGGTTGGGTATGAAATCGGGTACGTCCATACAAAAATATAATAAAATCTATAATATAATAATAAATAAATTAATAATATCTATTATTATTAGAATGTATAATATTATTAATTATATTATTATTATTTATAATTATACAAATTATAAAATATAATCTTTATACTATATATTATATACGATTAGCTTATTATTATTAATAATTATTAATATTATAATTATTATTACTTTATATTAATATAACTTAAAAACCTTAAAAAACGCATTGCAAGTAAGAATGCGTTGAAAAAAATAAAAAACCCTAAAAATAATTATTAACATTAACATTATTAATAATATTATAATTATTATTACTTTATATTAATATAACCTAAAAACCTTAAAATGCATTGCAAATAAGAATGTGTTGAAAAAAATTAAATAAAACCCTAAAAAAGATGCTAGGACAAACAAGAAACATTGCGGAAAAGCTTAGAAAGAACCCACATAGAGGAAAGTGATGGAAAATGGTTGAAAGAACCCCGCCCTGGGAAAACACTTCGCTTAGGCAGACGATGCAAGTGTAGAAATGACATAGCTCAGGTGAAAACGAATGTGACTTAGGTAGAAAGTTCGCTGCTCGGTGAAATGAAACAGTTGACGAATGTAAAGAAATCAGAAATGACACGGTCAAATCCTGCAGAATAGGTCAACAAATGCCATGTCACCCTCTGAAATGCTTGGAATTGACACGCTGTTGACCAAATTGTTTCAGGCTGACAAATTTCTAGTCCTGTTCGTACCCATAAGGATTTGTACCCTATTCTGACTTTGAATCGTTTGGGGTCCGGGTACGGTAGCAGAAGGTCAACGATTCGGCAACATAGATAATCATAAATAATATATGTATATCTTCTATATAAGCATATACATATTACTATTTCTAGTATGGTTCCGATTTACAATGATTACTTTGGCTAACATATTAGCACTAATGTCATTATTGCCTCATTATTTAAATCCATATTTATTCATTTAATATCTACTCTACTAATGCATCCAACTTATTATTGTTTTATGTCCTAAAAGCATTGACTAAGTACCTTTTCCCCCAACCTTAATATTCATTTAAACTGATTATTTATATTATACTTACCTGATGCCTGCCGATCTGCATTGTTCTCCTTTATTTCCTTCCAGCCACGTAATGTAGAAGACTTTCTTCTTTCAGCCATCGATGATAAAGATTTCTTCCCCACTATTCCCTATTCTTCAAACTCTATTTATGTCTTTGTCTTTATGAAGAGAGAGACATCCTTTGGCAAATAGATGTGACTCTTTGTGTAAACATTACTTACTTTATTTTAAGCGCTGCCACTTCAATACTAATCGCTGCCACAGCCTTCTTATAGCTGATAGTCATTGCTTTTCATGCCTCTTAGAATTTGTTAGTTTAAACTACAATGAATCGGTACCTTTTTTCTAACTGTAGGTTGTAATATGTATTATAATGATCACTGCTGTTTGATAGGAATCGGTTCTTTTAGGATTCCTTGTATTTGCTGCTGATATCTTTTATTTAAATATTTCAGGTTTAATATATTTTATATTAATATTATTTTATATTGTTTCTTTGTGAATGTTATTTCTATTACTATGATATTTATAATTAGTATTTATATCTATTACGATAATTATATTATAATCATAATATTATTTAGGATAATTATAATTACAATAATAATATTTAGATTGCAATTGCCTCTATTTATGTTTTGATATTTCTTGGATTTTGTTATTTGTATTTTCATATTTCATATTTTAACACTAAAATATAATAGCATTAAATCGCAAATATGTATTTTGTTATTGTTATTATTTTTATTTATCTGTATTTCAATGTGTTACCATTTTGGGGACATGACACTCATCCATCAGGGGGTTGGTGAAGAGATTTTGCTTCATATTCAGAATCTATCACCAGCCCAATTTTGCCTACTCATCCGTAGAGCTGAGTCAGTAAAAGAGCCAACCCATGTTTAGCTCCACTGAATCAGCCTCGTGGACAAATTTTTAGAGGTTATTGAAGTTTTCTTCATGTTGTTTTGTAACTTTTCCACATTTTCATTGTGGTTTTGCTGTTCAATCAAACTATTAATCTGGTCATGTTGGTAAGCATTGGGTTACTTCAAGTTAATAATCTCTTGTCAGAGTGTATCAAATCTGCACAGGTTGATGAGATAATAAATTTATTCCATAGGCTACATGGCAGTGGCAGGATTCTCTTTGAAAGAAGGGATTCACTTTAGAAACAATAGAAAGGGCCGGGGGATGGTGAAGATCCCTCAGATATAATTAAAAGAAACATTCCCAGCTAGAGTTTTCAACTCCTCCTTGATTGTTTACTTGACTGTTAGGAGTGTGGCCTAAGGCAGCAGTAATTCAAGCCTTTCTGAATTCATAACCACCACTTTGTTGTTGAAAATGGTATGCCTGGGTTTGATCTTGTTTGGATTGATGTGAAATGGGATATCTACCACAGGGATTTTACTAATAACAGGGTTGCCAACTTGGGAAGAACACTCAGATGGTCTCATAGTGTTTGAGGATGGCATCATTTACATCAAATGGGGATGAGAGGTAGCATGCAAACCATTCTTCCTAAGATATCCTTGTCATATCTTTACTTTTTATCAACTTGGGGATGATAGATGGGAGTAGCTTTCCTGAATTTTTTCCAAGCACTACAAAATGGTAGAGAGGAGCTACTCAGCAAGAATAAACAGATCCACATAGAAAATGGCCACCTGCAAAAATTTCCAAGGCAATGGAGGAACATAAAAGATAAGCTTGAAACCTATTTGATACAAGTATAATAGGAGCCAAGCAATAATAATCATCACTGTTTGAGTAGGTGCACTGCAGGCTATCGAAATAGAATGGATGCGTATGGATGGTTCACTGCCATCATCACAAACTGGTTTTCGCCCTTATAATAGTAGTTTGGGCCGCTGCGGGCGGGGGGAAGGAGAAAGACTTCTGAAATGGATTCGCTCCTGACTCAAAATTCTTGTCGATATTGAGCTGGAGTACCCATATCGCTAAGCAGTCAAGCCTTTGCCGCTTAATTGCCACTGCTCCCTAGCAATGTTGCCAATGAAGACCGCTGCTCCCTAACAATTATCAACTGTTTTTGCATTGTGGGTGTTCATGGGCAAGAACTTTGTGCTTTCACACCCTAGCTATAGTTTTCACCCCCTGAATAGTTACCTGAACTGAACACCTGTTTGTTATAGCCGCCTTCAAACACTATTTGACAATGAAGGCAACTAGGGCACCGACTCCTTCATGTTCTTGCCTAAACTGCGTGGGTGCCGTGACAATCAAAACTAATATCGTTTCCCTCCATCATCCCCTTAGAATAGTAGGGGCCACCTCTATCAATCCCCACCCATTGGTGTGGTGTAGATTGAGATCGGGGGTTCAGCATTGGTTGCCATGGGCAAGCGTGTTGATACTCCAACCCCACCACCCATTCTCTCCAAAGGTCGGTCTCAAAGTAACCCACCGACCATACTTGCCTTTGGTCGGTCCCAAAGTCATATAGGTCGGTCCCAACCCCACCACCCAAGCTCCGCCACCGCCCAGCCCTTCGAGACCAACAAAACCCCACCGACTTGCCCTTCGGGACCGACCTAGCCCTTCGGGATCGATCTGAGGCATATCTATATCCTCCCACCCCTTGGTCCTGAAGGGCATGGTTGGGAGTGAAGCTTGGTCGGAATTTAGCGATGGAATCCCCCAGCGGCAATAGGGTGGGCACAAACAGGCCGGGTAGGGGACTGAAGGAACGGAAAGAAAAACCCGGCTAAGACTTGCCGTTGTGTGAGTTCCTGCACCACTCGTACCGGTGCGAGTACCCCACCCCCATTTCCTGTAATAATCAACCCCCTTATTTTTTTTTTTCTGTTTTCCCCTGTTTTGCTGCTTGCTGTTTAAGAGTTTCATGAAGTGTTTTGCTTTGCTTGTGTAGGGTTTTACATTTGCATTTGAATATCTAAAGTCATGCATAAACAAAGCATGATTTGAAGAGAAATAAGAACTAGAAAGAGCACTTCAGAGAGCTAATATATTCAGTTTTCTTTTCATAATATTTCAGTCATACAATAATAATATCAATATCAGATTTAAGGCTTTATCAGACCTGGAAAAAGTGAATATCAGCAAATAAAGACCTCCTTGATAGCTGTGCCAACACCAAGAACATCAACCAGCAAGCTCAAATGGATTGGCGTCCACTCCCAGCCACAAAACCTTCAAAAACAGCCTGGAAACTGATGTAACCAGCAATCCCTTGAAGCCATACAACTCCCAGCCAGGCCGTACACCCCGGAAAAGGATGACTTGCTCTAATAAATTGATATCTCCTCCAAAAATTCCAATCTTGTGCTCAAAATGATCGCCCTTGCAAGAGAGATGAAAAGATTAAACACCCATTTTGATATCTTCTTTCATTCCTGATTTGTGAGCAAACAAATAGTTCTCTAGTTCAAATAGAAAGCTCCTGAAACTTGCAAAATCACACCAAACTGAAAGAGAAAGCACACCACACCAAAAACATCAAACCCACACCAAAAAATCTACTGAAAACCACTCAAAAATATTGATAAATCTTCATCTTGAAAGCATAGTTGTGATCTCTGAATGAAATCACCCAACACTAGCCTGAGCAAGGCCTTTCACTACTGGGGCTAGTCTTAGAATAAGAGGTTTGTCGTCCCCAAATCCCGTTCTGCAACTCTGGCTTCAAACTAGCAACATATCTTTGTATTTTCTCAAACTCAGCATAAAGAAAAGAGCCTCCAAACTGATCTTTTATCAAACTCCAAGTTAGGGCGACCAAGCAACCCTAAAACCCATGCCTCTCCTCAAACTTTTGAATTTTAAATTTATTTTTTAATACTTTCCTTCATACTTGGGCGCCCAAGGTGGGAGATAAAATAATTTGACTTTAAAAAGAACTTAAAGTCATACAGCTAGGCGTCCATTGTCACTTTTTAATGAGTCCCCCTTATGACCCCTTTTTAACTTAAAGATATAAAGTCACTTTATTAAGCACACATTTCAAGGCATAAATCAAATATTAAAATAATTCCCCCAAAGTGACTTTATCATCTGAATATGCTACACTAACAAGCCTAACCTGGTCTAGTGTTTCAAAAATGGACTTACTATTTTTTGTAAATGCTAAAAATAGTAAATCACCGTCCAAAGGTTCAAACTGGAGAGTAATTGACATCGCACCAAGGCTCATTATAGACGGTGAGCATCCAACTAGCCCTGCTAAAAATAGAAAGTCCTCGTCAAACAATAAACCCAAACTAGAATTGAGTCCCTTAATTGAACCACCTAGCCAACAGGTATTCAGGAATTGGCTAGAGGTAATGTCCACTGCTCAGAGGCTAGGAGGGGACATTACATCTCCGCACCGGTGTGAGTGTCCGATGCAAGTTCCTACACCACTCACATCGGTGTGAGTACCCCGCCCCCATTTCTGCACCGGTGCAAGTTCTTGCACCACTCTCATCGATGCGAGTACCCCACTCCCATTTTCGCACCGGTGCGAGTTCCTACACCACTCGCACATTTCCGCACTGGTGCGAGTTCTTGCACCACTCGCACCGGTGTGAGTACACCGCCCCCATTTTTGCACCAGTGTGAGTTCCTGCATCGGTGCAAGTGCCTGCACCACTCGCACGCATTTCCGCATCGGTGCAAGTTCTTGCACCACTCGCACTGGTGCGAGTACTCAACCCCCATTTCCGCACTGGTGTGGGGTTATCATTAGACTTCAAATGTACTTTCAAATATCCAAGCAATATAACATTTGCGGAATTTTGATAATTTCTTGTTTCTCCTTGTGTTAGTGCCATCTAAAAGGGTATCACATTTGAAGTTCTAATTGAAGTTTTTGATAAATTTGAATCCATATGTATATGTGGACACTTTTCTTTTTCTTACACTTTGGTGAGTATCTCAGTATACACTTTGGAGCCAATCTCAACAAAAAATCATTTTAGCTGGCACCAAAACCAACTTTTCTTGTGGGATGATCATCAAACTTTAAATATACCTACAAATTTCAATACAATGTAGCATTTTGGGTCATGCATAATGCTTGGCTTTATAAGTGCTAAAGCAACATAGAAATGGTGGTCAAACATTGGAGAGACACCACAAATAGAAGCATTTGCTACAGATCTGCATCCATCTTGTATAATCACCAAAGCGGTTTGGGGATGTAGGTCTTTTGTGGACAATGGATGATATAAGATTCCACGTGAAAGGTTTCATTTTAGAGGGGGTTTATTTCTAGCCAAGATTTTGTGTGTTTACCTTGGAGATGCTTGTCCGGTAAAATTATCTTAATGTTTTTGGTTTCTTTTTTTATAGCTTCCCTTTATTATTTTCTATCTGAAGTTTTAATTATCAGGACTCCTATCTATATTCCCAATCAAATATCAGTAGAATTAATTTTCCAGATTTGATGGTGTAGTTGAATTGATTTTTTTTTTCCTTCATTTTATGTTTCAATATATGCTTTGCATCACTTTAGTTTCATCCCCTATTGTCACAGTTAAGGTGAATAAATGAATTTTAACTTGGTTTCAAATGTAGCTCATCTTTGTATCCTGGATCATATTGAAAATTCCAAGAAATATGCTTCCTACCTTTTATTTATTTATTTTTATTTGTGAATCGAGAGACTAGGGGTCCTCCCTCTTTGTATACAAATGTAAAAGCCAAATTATCAATTGTTTCTCATCAATAGGGTAAACTATTCAAGTTCTCCCAACTGTTTCCAATGAGCTCTAGAAAAAGATTTTGGACAATCCACAAAAAATTGGATCATAGAGAAGCACGACCTGCATTGAAAGGCAATACCTTCAAAGTCCAGCTGTTGCAACTAAATTGTGTTTCCAACTTTTGAAGAAATCAGGCAACTTGCTGGATAAATTAGTCTCCACAAGGTTCCTGGCAGAATTGAAATGGAAAATGAGATTTCCCAGTGGATTTTTGATGCAAGATAAATACTCAGCTGTGCAAAAATGAAGAGGAAGGTTAGGAAGCCTAACCCAAATTGGGGAAACAAAGAATGATTCAGTGAGAGGATTAAAATCTGGATACCAAGGTTTCAAACCTAGAAAGGCTTTATCATAAAAACACAGGCCTTATTGGAGAAGAGTATCCCTATCCAAGGGGGACTTGCAGATTACCAAAAACAAGCCTTTTCCATGGGAGAAGATAGCAATACCTTCCTTCAAGTGGGGCTTCCATTCAATTTTTGGCCATTCATGAAGCTTGGCCAAACTTGGTAAAAAATTGTGTAATTTATGTATTAGGGAGATTTCCGCCACATCTATCTCAAAATACACAATGTTTATTGGCTCAGGAGTGTAACCTCTATTAGTGTGTGACTCCAAAGATGCCCATTGTGGTTGAGGGGATGAAACCTCTTCTGCACAAGGTGAATCTAACTGAACTACATTGTGAATCTAACTGAACTACATTAAGCAGATTAACCTTGCCCTTTTTTCCATGACTGATGCAACGTAGGTGAAAGGGAGGGCTTTGCCTAACAATCGTTGAGGCATCCAAAGTATCAAAAAGGGAATTTTTAGGCCCAACTCAGCTGAAAGTTGGGAGGAAGACTTGGAACTATGTAATGTCCCCATTTTTAGCAGTATGCTTTCTAGTGATTGTTAGCCTATTTCTGAAGGAGCCCTAGGCTAGTTAGAGGCAGAATTAGGGTTTCCTATTTTCTAGGAGGTTTCCTTCTGAGTTTTTAGGAATTGCATGTCGTAGTTTGGTAGAAGGGTTTCTGGGTTTTTGAGAGGGCTTCAGAATGGTCTAACATGCATTTGCATCAGGTGACTTTTTTGGACTTGCTATTTTTAGCAAGTTGTTATGACTGCCCGGTTTGTGCTCAAAATGAGTTTGGAGTCACTTACTATTTTTAGCAATATGCTATTTTTGGCAGTGCTATTCTTAGTAGCAGTTCAACAGTTTAGTGCAATGTCTATTTTTGGCAAGGCAGTATTGGCAATTTGATCTCCAATATCCTTGGAGCTGGTTTTGGCAAGGTTGTTGACTTAAGTGATTTCATATTTGATGAGCATAATGTTATAAGTGAAATATTCACTAAGGCAT
This sequence comes from Sequoia sempervirens, assembly GCA_007258455.2. Lineage (NCBI taxonomy): Eukaryota > Viridiplantae > Streptophyta > Pinopsida > Cupressales > Cupressaceae > Sequoia > Sequoia sempervirens. The sequence continues at coordinate 86,080,407 of VDFB02179234.1, forward strand.
ATTGGGATGCCACTTTTGGGAGAGAAGTGTTTTTTATAAAGTTTATCACTTAAGTTATTTTGGACGCCTAACTTTATGAGTATTTGCATTTTATAAAAGTTATATGCCTAAGTCTATTTGGACGCCTAAGTCAAGGAGGTAAAAAAGTGAAGACAAAATGCAAATTGAAATGAATGGCTAATTCTCATTTGGGTGTCCTATTTGGAGGGAAAAGAAATTTGATTTCAGGGTTGGAAAAGTTATAAATAAAAGGCCTTGCCTCTTCATTTGGTATCCATTGCTTATCATAACCAAGTGTTGCTGAAATTGCTGCAGAGCCCTTGCTTTGAGGAACACATACCTCCTACCCCCTTTCAGTTTCGTACTTGCAAGATAGTACCTAGTTGATTTAGAGACTGATCTTCACTCAGAGGTGCAGATTGAGCTTATTGGAGATGGCTGGCTTTGATGTTTTTTGACTTTGGAGTGTTTTTATCAGTTTTGGAGTTGTTGGTTTGGTGCTTGGTTGAAGCACGTTTTGCATCATATTTCACTAACGGTTTTTTTGTTGGTTCTAGGTACTTGCTCTATGTTTTCATCTACCTTGGGTGCCCCCTTGCTCACAGTTTCATAATTTTTGGTGAAGAACTTGATTTTCTAGACTAGGTTGCCCTCTTCTTAGAGGCCGTATCATTTCATGATGTGCATTGGGAAACGCGCAAATTAATTCTGAGTTGTTTGGAGCTATGTTACACGGGGACACGTCCCCTACCCCAAAACCCATTGTCCCTAAGACGGGTGACGCAAAGGGGACATCTTCCAGCCATCCCCGAAACAGCCCAACTAGCAAGAAACGTGAGGAAATGTCCCTTGCCCTTTGGGGATGTTTCCCTGTCCTTGGTGCGAATGGGGGACATTGGAAACGTCCCCCGATGTACCGGGGATAGCTAGCTGTCCCCCTCGGACAGGGAGCTTCCTGGGTTAAATTTTTTTTTTTAAAATTGATTTTTAAAATATTTCATCCTCCTTTCTAAGGTGATTTTTGAGTTTGGGTTGTTTGACATTTTGTCAAACATTTGGCATGCAAAGTGACCGAGTTCTGATTTCTGAATGTTTATGCCTGTGTTTGATTGAATTTTAATGCCAAATCATTTGGATAAAACATAGAAATGATAACTGCTATCATAACATCAACAAATATGAAACATTCAACCTCAAATCTGATTTTATTTGCACTATATCAAGTCTGAATACATTGCATTACAGGTCTGATATAAGTCTGATTTGATTACAGCAGCAGACATTTCCTTCAAAATCTAATTTATATTGATTCCCAATGAAATACAAACATACCCGGATCATTGGCTACAATAATAACTAATAAGTTTAATGACATTTATTATGCTGTTATACTACTGCTCTCGTGATTTATTTACATATTGATATTGTTGTTATCAATTATTAATTTATTGACATATCTCTCTCTTTCCCTCTCTCTCTTTATAATATATTAATACATTTTGAAAAAATCATATATATATATGTGTGTGTGTGTGTGTGTGTGTGTGTATTTTGTATGTTGCTGTACCCTGCTGTCCCCTAAAAATGCCCCCATAGGAAATGTCTTGGAAACGCGTTCCCTGCCGCCCCCCCGTCCTCGTCCCTGAAACACTGTGGAACATAGGTTTGGAGGTGTTTCTCAGTTTGTACTTGGTCACCCAGCCTAGAGATCTCATTTGCCTTCAGTTTCGGATTAATTGAAGGTGTTTGGAGCAAGTTACGAGCATTTAGGTGAATTCTATGCTTGCTGGTCTGATTTTCTGTTCGCTGTATTTTTATCCAAGACTTGGTATTTTCCTCCATTTTGCTATATTTCATATGTTGGATAACTTCTACTTGTTTTTGAGATTGTTCCCTAACATTTTGGCGATTGTTGGACATGTATAACTTATTGTAGTGCAGCTGAAGCTTCATATTGTAACGCTGAATTAGTAGTACTGATTAGCCTTCTTTACATTTCTGCACTTTACATTTTTGTTATATCCATTGAAAAGTGGAAGGGGTCGGCTTGCCGCTCAGACATTTCATTTCAGTACTTGTATTTCCACTCCCGCAGAATAAGTGGTTGAGTTGCTTTTTATTTCAGTACCTTACTTTCATTGTAGCCCGTTGAAAAGTGGAAGAGGTCAGCTTGCTACCTAAGTATTTTCATTTCCTAGTTGGTCGGCTGAACCGTCAACACTTTGTATTTCCAGTTTTCAGTATTTCTGTTAAAGAGATCCCCTTTCCACTGTATGCTCTCATCTTGCCCACACTAGGATCTGGGTGATCAAAAAGTGAAGGGTTGCATTCTAGTTGGATTATCTTTCATTTATCTAACGTTAACAGGTGAAGTGCTTGTGTTAAAATTTGGGAAAAAGTAAGGGGGATATTTCAAACTATTCACATAAGGTGAACAAATCTCAGCTTTCATTTTTCTTTGTTTTTGTTTTTCCATTTTTCACTGACCACTTTGATGAATGATTTGGATGTGGAAACCCTCAGCCCAGTCCAATCAGAAGTGGCATTACAATATTCGGAAGTGTGGAAGTTTGGGAGTGACATTTTATTCACTACCAGTTGTCTATGTGTTTCTTGCCTTGTTTAAATCATTTGTTATTTAATTTATTTAGGCCTTCAAGCTATCTTGTTATGAAGATGCTGATTGTTGCTTTATAACTTGACTTGTGTTTCTAAGGGGTTTCCCATTTTGATATGAGCCACTCTGCATTGTTCCAATTGATGTTCTTTGTAGCAAACACGGTCAAATATGCTGTTAGATTTCTTTGGGACTTGAAGCTAATGTTAGCTCATATTGTACGAGGACTAAAATGGACGAGTTTAATTTATAAATGATTTTTTTTGTTATATTGGATGGAATTTTACTGTGCTAAACTATGCTTATGAGATTAACTTCTGGATACACTCCATCAGACATATTTAAACATCTCAATGTTTTTGGCCCAAATATAGGACTCATTGCTGGGAGACGAAAAATGCATATATTGCCAAAGAAGATTACAAATACTGTAATACATAATCAGGAACTTATTAAGCAATGAGACTTATTACTTTCCCCTTTTGCTATTGTCTCCATACTGTGCTATTGGTTTGTCCAGGAAAACCCCTGGATGTGGATCTAGTTCAAACCCAGTTGAGGTCCTCGTTGGGACCCCTGGTGGGGGCATGCAGGGCACTGCCAAATGGCCCGGGATTTGGCTAAGTTTGCTGCAGGCTGAACACAAGTCCATTTTGTAGGTCCAAGACAGAACCAGGCTGCAAGAGACAGTTCATTTTATTTTATTTTTCTTCTTATTTTACCTCCTAGTTTCTCTGTTAATGGTGGGAGACTTGTACAAAGTACAAACAACATTAATATAGTAAAGAAGCAAACACTGGCCTTCATGCTCAGTGGTGATAGAAATATAGGCGTCATGCAGCTGAAAAAGACATCCTTCAACTGAGAGCTTATCTGCAAGATTACAATTTTTTCCTTCAAGGGTCTTTTAACATGATTGGAGTTTTTTAAATTTCTTAAGGGGAAACCAGAAAAGTTAAATTCAATAAACTCCTACTACAGATCTATATCTGCACATAGATACTTCAGTTTCAAGACCCCAATGAAAGCCTTACTAAACCTACTTCATAGACAACCTTAAATATCATAGGCAATGCCTTGTTTGTTCTAGATATTTTATATAACAAATTCATGAGGCTAATGTTATTTGTAGCAAAAGAAATGATTTCTGGCTTCACATTATTAAAAACAACACAAGCTTTACATTTTGCCGCTCTTGAAGTGTCTAGTGCATTAGTATCACTGGTTTTATTTTTTAATTTTTATACCTTATGCCGGGTCCACATAAAGGGGGTTAAGCTTTTAATATTAGGTACATATAATCTGATAAAACTTTTTATTGTTGTCTTGTTTACTAGGTGTATGTTATGTGGTTATCCATGTTTTTAGGCTAATATATTATATATATATATTTTATGTATTTTTTGTACATACCCACCCAAAACAAATCCAATCCACATATTTTTTTTGCAATACCGGCATACCCACATTGGAACTAGAACCAATAACTTAGTCTCTATACATTCACATCACATTAAGTTTCCATCCATTTGTCTTATAAATATACGTTCACATCCCATTAATTTTCCATCCAGCTTTGTTTTGCTATATGAAGTCTCATTCCCCATTGTAGTGTGATCCTCCCCTTATTTTCATGGTCCATTCTTGTAGCCAATTTTAATGTACTTTATTTATTCCTTGGCTGATTCGCAGCTTGAATGCATAGCCCCTTCACTATTCTTATTCTTTTTTGCTAGGTACCTTAAAGAAGTTGCCTTTGATGCTTTTTGGCATACCCTCACTTTGGGTCTATGTGTATCTTTAATGTGTTAAATAAGTAGTCCCATCTTCTTGTTCCAGTCTGATAGCTTGATCTCTTCTCTTCTTCCATTTTTTGAAATCTTGGTGCTCGTTTTATGGTTCCCACATTGTTTCTCTTCATGGCATATTACATTTTCTGGTATATTATATGCTTGCAATCTGTATTCCTAGATATATTAAATATTTTTTGCCTGCCTAATCATGTTTTTTCTTTTTATGAACACATAGTATTGTTTGCCACGTCTTTCACAAGCCTGTTTTTTTATATTGTTTATATTGGTTTCTAATGACTATTTGTTGGGTATTGCAGCCGATATTGGTATACATGTCTAAGGTTGATGGGAAGTTTGCCTTTAGTCCTGTGAGTGTTAATTTTCTAACAGAGGCTACAAAGGTTCTCTTTGCCATAGTCATGCTCCTGTTCCAGGTTTCGTACTTTTCACCATTGCTTGAAATTGCTGCCTTCTAACTTTACTGTTTCATGTTATCCTTGAAATTAATTAGGTAAAAAAATTGTTACTGTTTCACTGATTTTATACATGTAAGTTTTTCTACCTTATGTGGTTGTACATTCAATTTGTGTGCTATTCTGTAAGTTATGATCTTATGGAACCTTTTTGTTTTGTTTAGAAATGCATCTCGTATTCTACCAGTGAATGGTAAAAGTACATTCACTGTTGTAATTAATAAGGTAAAAAATTTGTTACTGTTTCATTGATTTTATGCATAAATTTTTCTATCTTAGGTGGTTATACAGTCAATTTGTGTGCTATTCTGTAAGTTCTAATCTTATGGAACATTTTTGTTTTGTTGAGAAATGTATCTCGTATTACACCAGTGAATGCTAAAAGTATGTTAGCTCAATGTTAGGATCACATTGAATGTCCTGCTCCATACAAACCAAAAAAGCTAACATGTGAGCCTTTGCCCCAAGAGACATATTTAACATCCTTATGAAAACATGCAAGCTTGGCTTTGAAAATAATTGCCATTTCCTTCTTAAAATCATTAGCTTTCCTAACCTGAGTGGGTAGTTGACCTCATGGGAAGTAGCCTTGCATATAGCTGAATTGTATGCCAAATAGTTTTTGTAGTGATCACTGATCATCCAAGTCACCAAGAAAGTAGGGAAATGAAAAATATGAATTCAACCTGCAACCATGCCCATGAAATTCTCACAAGATTCCATCTCCTTAAGACATGATCAATGGACTTCTCTGTTCCACCCAAAGTGCATGAAGAGTTTGTTGCACCAACCTTGTGAAGCCTTCACTTAATTGTCAACCTCATGAAGCACCAGCCACCTCGAGACTTTGTACTTGAAAGAAAATCTTTCTCTTTGAACCAAGTCTGGTAGCACTTTTGCCAACACATTTCAAGGTGTCATGTGGTACATATTTTTCCTGGATGTTGTGTTTTGCAATTTCTTTTGTTCATATATCTGTACTAATGGCCATGGCCTTTTCATATTTTCAGTAATATCATTCTTTTGCATGTATTGTTCGTTTTAGGATCAGAAATGAAATAAGCAGAGAACACAACACAATAGACTAATGAACACAGCAGTTTACCTTGGGAAAACCCCCCTTCTCGAGGGAGAAAAACCCAGCAAAATATATCTCTTATATAATAGAAGAAATAAGAGTAGAAATCTGCTTACAACACAGGCCCAACACAAGGCCGAATTTGATACAATGAATAATAGCACCTCTCCTTGATGCAAAGATACAAATGAATGTGATTGTCCTTGAGATTGAACTGCTGCTACTAAATGATCTGCTGCTAAGTCTGCTTGAACTGTTAAGAATAGTGAACACTTGCTGCTAAAAATATGCAAATATCTGCTGCTGATAAGATGTGAATGTCTGCTGAAAATAAGGTGCGAATGAAAGGAATGAACTTGATGATTAAATGAATGATCACCACCTTGTATATATACAAAACTAGGTGACTTCTCACCTAGGTTGGCTCCCTTAGAAGATGAGAAATATAAAATATTAATTGCAACATGAAGGCCGACCAGCCTTGAACTAAGGGAAAATAGCTCCCGAAGCTATAAAACACTAACACTCCCTCTTAGCTCGGGAGGTATTTTCTAGATATCCTTGTCATGGAGTCTCTCAACATGACACTCATAATGGCTGCACACACATCTCAGTCTCAGAGATGTACAAGAGTTCATCACAGAGTCTCTCAACGTGATGTCGTCATGGAGTCTCTTAACATGATGTCTCATCTCAGTCTCAGAGATGAACAAGGGCTCGCACCTCATATTTCTCTGTCTTAGAGAAATATACACTCCAAGGGCTTTCACCTCATATTTCTCCGTCTCAGAGAAATAAACACTACAAGGGCTTCCACCTCATATTTCTCCGTCTCAGAGAAATATACACTACAAGGGCTTTCACCTCATATTTCTCTATCTTAGAGAAATATACATTACAAGGGCTTTCACCTCATATTTCTCTGTCTCAGAGAACTATACACTACAACAAGTCTTCATGATGATGTGACTCTCTCTGAAGCTCCAAGTATAGGCATCAACTTCCTGACCCCTCGTCCAAGGTTGCCTCTGTTGGTTTGTCAGACTCCCTTTGAATGTTATTTCCTCCTCGTCGAAGAAACTGATAGGCTTTAGAATAAGAAACCTTCTGAATCGACTTTTAGAACTTGGCTCCTTCTGAGATGTCCCTATGTCAATTTCTGCAGTAGAAGCATGTTGTGTAGACCTTAATTTGCAATCTCGAGCAAAGTGACCATACTTGTCACACCTGAAACATTGAATGTGAGAGAGATCCTTCTTCTTCTTCAGTTCTGAGGCAAAATCTAATTCTCTGTCTCTATTCCTCTTTCTTCCTTTGCCTCTTTCTCTAGAAGTATGTGTAGCAAGAACTTGATTTTCTACATCATGATAGTTTCATTCAATTCCTCTTGCTGCCAAACTGGACTCTTCTTGAATACAATTAGCTCGAAGACGATCAAACTTGGGCAACTTAGATCTCCCACTGATGCTTTGAATAAAGGGTTCCCAAGATTGAGGAAGACCATTTAGTGCCAACATAACAAGATCTCTGTCTGCAATTATATCCCGAATAGTGCTCAACTAATCTCTCAAATCAGCAATCTTCATAAAGAATGAGATGACTGAATCTTCTTTATCCATTTTTACATGGTGAAGCTGTTGTTTCAAAGCAAGGGCTTTGCTGGTATTGTTGATTTCATATAATCCTTTTAGATTATCTATCTTCAACTTGGAGATGATTGGTACTAGGTGATTCATCACAGAGTCTATCATGATCTTTCTAGCTTTTGTGCTATTTTTCTTCCACTGGATTTTCTCAATATCATCGGAAGGCTTGGGCATATCACTTTCCACGAAATCAAGAAGATCATTCTCCTCTAATGCAACGAGTACCCTGGGTTTCCAAGAGTTGAAGTTTGAGGCTCCATCAAGCCTATCGTCTACCTTGACACCGTTCACCATTTTCTTTTTCCACACAAATTCACTTTCAAAGATCTGTCCTTAGGTCTGAATAAATTGCAACCTTAGATCTGCAATACTTTGCCTTCAAGATCTGCCCTAGATGAAGAGTTGACTTGATTGCTTAAATGAATCTGATTAGATTTTTTCGTAGACCCGCTTTGATACCATGTTCGTTTTAGGATCAGAAATGAAATAAGCAGAGAACACAACACAATAGACTCATGAACACAACAGTTTACTCTGGGAAAACCCTCCTTCTCGAGGGAGAAAAACCCAGCAAAATATATCTCTTATATAATAGAAGAAATAAGAGCAGAAATTTGCTTACAACACAGGTCCAACACAAGGCCGAATTTGATACAATGAATAATAGCACCTCTCCTTGATGCAAAGATACAAATGAATGTGATTGTCCTTGAGATCGAACTGCTGCTACTAAATGATCTGCTGCTAAGTCTGCTTGAACTGTTAAGAATGGTGAACACTTGCTGCTAGAAATATGCAAATAGCTGCTGCTAATAAGATGCGAATGCCTGCTGAAAATAAGGTGTGAATGAAAGGAATGAACTTGATGATTAAATGAATGATCACCACCTTGTATATATACAAAACTAGGTGACTTCTCATCTAGGTCGGCTCCCTTAGAAGATGAGAAATATAAAATATTAATTGCAACATGAAGGCTGACCAGCCTTGAACTAAGGGAAAATAGCTTCTGAAGCTATAAAACACTAACATGTATAAGATGCCATTGACCTCAATTATAATCTGCAGTAACTGTAAGACCTTACTATAGCCTGTGTGTAAAAATTAACAGATGAAACATTGATTTTTGCTCCACACTATCTGTGGAAGTCATGGACTAATCCAGAAGGTTAATGGGCAAGAAGAAAAAGAAAAAAAATGGTTCATAGCATCATAATCTCTTGAGTATGTTCAAGAATCATTTGAGACATTGGTCATTGGATGAGTTAATTTTTTGAGATGCTATTTTGCATTTGTGTTTGTTGTGGCAATGGCTTGTTGTACGAGTTTACTCAAGTGAAGAAGAAAATAACAACATGTAGGTAACATCCTTTTTGCAAATTATTCACTATTTTTTAGAAATACCATACTCTTTACTACATGAATTGCATATTGTACACTTGATAATGATCCCCATGTATAAATTCCTCTATAAAAACTCAAACACGTGTAATTCAAAGAGTTTTGGTAAATATCTTTGTTCTAAACTCTCTTCACAAGTCATGGAGGTAGAAATAATACTTATAAAGCCACCCAAAATGTTTACTGGAAAACAAGTGTGAAGACAAAATATGGGACAATGTACGATGAATATCAAGTCAAAAACCTGAGGGTAACCAGGAGCAACCATACAGGATAGCTCTTATATCCTTGTTGTTCTCTGAAAACAAATTAGAACACATGTCCATAAGTTTCATTATGCATCTGCACTGCTAACTGTACCAAACAAATTAGGATAACAATGGATAAATTAATTAAGATGGTTAGATTTAATCCTTCTTGTACCATTCTCAAGGCTTTGAAATCTTGTTTCAACATTCAACTTAAGAAAAATTTCAAGTCTGGATTGTTGAAGTATAAGTGATAAGGGTCCTAATTTTATGGGAAACCTGTTAAAAGGCATTTTCCAATGCTTTGGAATTCAATCAAAACTTGAGTAGGGGATATCAACCAAAATTTGATTGGTAAATAGAGAAGGTTTATCAGCTTGTGGATATGTTGAGGTTTTATGTTGGAATGGCTGACATTTTGAAAAGGAAGACTTCCATTTGTAGAATTTTAAACTAAAAATTGAGCCTTGGATAGAGGATGAGCATAAATGTAAAAATAAGAATCTATTTGGAGGCTTTTTTGAGTCCAAGTTTTACAATCTTATAGCAATCCTCAACTTTAGGTGAAATCTATGTAAGAGAAATGTTATATCGAGAGAATGGAGGGAAAAAAACTATGTATTGCTTGACTTACCCTAATCCAAATGGATGCCCTTATAAAAAGTAGGGTTGTTAGCTTAATCATATGTTTGAATAAAATATAGGTTGATAGCATTATTATTATCTAGCAATTATGTTCTTCCTTGGGAAGGTGAAAGAAAACAAGACCTTTTTCCATTGGAGATTTAGACCACTTAATGATGTGAAAACTAGAAAGGGAAATAATATGCTACGATATTAGATTGTGGAAAGGCTATAGTGAAGATCACAATTCCCCACCTTTGAATGTACTTTGGTTGTAAAACTATTTTTAAAATGGGTAGTTTCCTTTATGTGATAAAGCTAATATTTTGTGACTTTGAGGTCAACCAAATGAAGCTTAATTATAAAGTTGTTCATGTTGTATTGTGTTTGCAAATTTCGATGAATGTTATCAATAGGTCTGTGGTAAATCAAGTATATGTGCACTTAGTTTATAGCTATGTTATCGGATCCACCGACAGACTAGGTGGATCCAGGTTCGGTTCAAATTAGATCCGTGATCTAGTCCGATTCACTTGTGGATACTGTCTAGATCCGATAGAATGAGGTTGGGTTTGTTTGGGACGAACCCAGGTAGGATTTGGGGGAACCTAGGTGAATCTGTCCATATCAGTGTTCCACGGGGATGTGTCCCCCCCCCCCCCTTAAAACCTCGTGTTTCCTAGATGTCCCCGTCTTAGAGACTCAGAGACTTGGGGGGACGTACCCCCACAAGCCCACCACCATCACCACCATCCCACCACCAGCGTCACCGTCTCCAAGATGTTGTTAGGACTTTGAGGACATTGGGGTGTCCTCAAGATGTCTAGGGGACTCCTAGTTGTCTCCAAGATGTAAAATTCTTATACTTGTACATCTTTTTATAACTATTTTTTCAAGTACTATATGTATTTTAGCACCCTGTTGCCACCTTGCTAGCATCCCCCTGTCATCCCCTCGCCATGCCCAAACTTAGGCCCTTGGTCCCCCCATCCCCGAAACCTGTCCCCATGTCCTCGCATCCCCCTGTCAGGAAACTTCGTGGAACTATGGTCCATATTTCCTCTTTCAATTTTTTTTGCTTTTTTTGTTTTAAATTTTCCACCTTTGGAGGTCTTAATTTAGGCTTGGTGGCAAGGGCTCTGCCCCTCGACCCTACTGGGGGTGTTGCCCCTAGACCCCCACAAGGAGTGCTACCCCTTGGCTCTGCTGGGGGCGTTGCCCCTAGACCCCCACAAGGGGCGTTGCCCCTTGGACCCCAATGGGGGCACTGCCCCTAGACCCCCATGAAGCTGTGGGATATGGAGCTAGAGAAAATTGACCTGGATGCTTCCACTTTCCAACAATGTTACACTTGAGTTTGAAAAGAGTTTGAAAAGTGAGCACACTTTTAGTGTGAGTGGCAGTGGCACTTTTTGTGTTTCTTCAAAAGTTCCCACATCATCTAATGTCAATGATGATGCTAATGTTGATGATTTAGAAAATCCTTATGATGCTGAAAATTGATTGTTGAACTTGAAGTTTGAATAATAGATATTTTATAATATTTATCATATATGTTTTAAGTGACATTAGAGTTTATAGTGGTTTTGTTGATTATATTATGCTATGTGGTATTCTAAACTTAATTCCTGTTTTTAGTCTGCATGCGCACACACACACACATGATTTTTACATGTTTTTCATACGGACAAATCCAAAATGAACCCAGCCCCAAAATTATTTCTTCCAACTTAGTCTACATTTTGGCTAAAGTCCACAAATTGCTTTATTTGTTTTCTGCATTTAAGGTTAAATCATTCTGTTTCAGGGAAAAGGAGGAGATTCAAAGAAAGTTATTTTTGCCCCCATGATCTCAAAACACAAATGTCCAAGTCACACTTCATATACATTCACTACAGGAGGTCTATATGTCAAATGATATTTGTCACTGTCAAGCTAGGTGTTTGTGGTCTTTGTGCATCCATGAATGCATATGTGGTTTTGTAGCGATAGATGACAATGTTGTTGGTTCTTCTGATCCAAGCTTTACTGCCAACAGTTTATGGTGTTGATATCACTTCGTATTCTCCTGCATGATCTTCAGCAGTTCCATGTTTCTTTGACGGGTTCGTCCCTTGCAGGTCTATTTATACTTGACAATATCTCATGGTTAGAATGCTTAGCTTTTGGATTCAACTGTGTTTATTTTTGTGTCTACGTTTCGGATCACACTCAGTGATCCATCATCAGTAAGAGGAGAAAAATGAACAAAGTAAAAATACACACAGTTGAATCCAAAAGCTAAGCATTCTAACTTCAATGGACTGTGGAAAACTCATACCAACAATATCTCATGGATCAAAATTTAAATACTTTAGGTTAACCCCCTATTGCTTTGTTTATCTTTATCTTGTGGTTTGAGATTAGTTAGTTTTTATAACCTAGGGGTTTTTGACCTTAGTACTCTTCTTTTATAAATGATTGTACTTCTTGAGCACCATTAACCTATGTTAGTTATTCTGAGAATTAAGTGCTACTCATTTATTTCTTTCTTATAACATTGAGGCAGTTTAAGAGGTACAAGTGCATGCATGACTGGAGCGGTTTTAGAATTCATTTCACAACCAAGTAGTCTAGACATTTGCCTCTTCATAATTTCACTGTAGCTCATCTAACTTCTAATTTTTTTGGTTGCACATGCAGGCCCGTAGACAAAAGCCAGGAGAGAAATCTGTTATTTCTTTTTCCACGATATTGCAGGTGAGAATTATTTAACATCTTTACAATTTGTAGTTGATCTTGGTTGCTTGTTTTGGGAACCATGTTAATTATCTTTGGATCAGGTAATTGTTATGAAACATATTCCAGATCAGTAGCAAAATTGTTTTTGGGAGCGAATTGGCCTACCAAAAGTTAGGCTTATTTAAAAAAATCAGGTAGAGATAGAATTTTTGAAAAAAATGGAAAAATAAGATTAGGCTTATTTAAATTAAAAAAAAAGAAAAAATTACACAGCAGGCAAGTTATATGGCCAAAAATTGGGAATGTGCAATTTTTTCATGGTTATTCAGGTAAAAATCGTGATTTATTACAGAGAAATTGCCAGAAAATCATCTCATCGAATAATTATGAAAAACTTGCGATTTTGGCAGTGAAAAAATCCTGAAATGGTCCAATTCCCAAGAAACCACGATTTGTTACAATTTTTCCCTGAGTTTTGCTGCTATGTTCCAGATAATTGGAAAAAATAGATTAATCTGGAAAGCTGCCAAACTAGTCATTAATGAAGGTAAAATATTTTTCCCAAGAGATAATAATCTCTGCTACTTTTACATTTGGTTATGTCTTTTGGGGTTGTTTACTGTTTGTTTGCTTAATCAATAGTTTTAGAAGATCAAGAAGAAATAAGTCACACTGCTTGTCCAAACCTTTTAGTGACACAAATTTTGTAAAGATATTTTTTAGTTAATGCCATGTCTATTACGGCCCCAAATCCTTGAAAGTATTAGACTAACTAGACACAATCACAGTAATGTTCCTATCTGTGCGTGGTCTACTAAATATCTGTATTTGTGTGGTCCTGCTAGAAGGCTCTTTCTGGTGTTTGAACCAACTTAAATTTACTCAAACTTGGGCTTCAAATTGTGAACTGGTGTAATATTGATAGATAAATCAGAGTATGCTAGTATGGCAGGAACCATTTACAACAACAATTAAGTCAGTAACAATCAAATTTTAGTCAAAATCTTCCATTTTCTCTGTCATCGATGATGAATTACTTTTTCTAATTTTGAGGGTTTAACTTTCTGACCAAGCAGGCTGGAATGACATCAATGGATGTGTCAGCTCACTAATAATTTATTTATAGGTCAATTGGTAGCCACAGTCAACTATCGTAATCTAAATTGGAAATTTTCTAATCTCCAACCCACTTCCTGAGACAGACACACAAAGTGATAAAAAAGCTCACTAGCTTCATTCCTAGCATTGCCTAGTATGATTTTGACTTTTATAGCAGTGTTTACTGTCAAATTTTCAACCACTCCTGCAGTGTCAATGAAGCGTGTGAAGGGAATCTTATTTTGCATTCACTTCATAATGTGGTGTTTATTTCCTGCTTCATAAATAACCATTGACTTTCTACAACTACATTAACCAAGAACAAGTTCGTAGTTGACCAAGCCCTCCCACATTGATTGAAGGTACAATTGTCAATTTCTGCTATTTTTTCAAGGTGATGGCTCCTCTAATATTTCATTGTCACATTATTCAGAGAACTCTCTCGATTGAGAAAAAACAGGATATATGTTTTTTTAATACTTATTTCAGTAGCAGACTCTGTGCTTATCCTCTGCATTTTCATGATCACTCTTAACTCATGGAGCTGTCTCACAATTTTGGACATAAATTATTTGTGGTAAATTCTTAGAAAAAATCACCATGATAATCATGCATGGTATCACAAGATTTAGGCTTTGAAGAATAACTTCAGTTAGCTAAATATGTCTCCACTAATATGTTGGAATAAACTAATTTAGTTAAATATCTTCTTATTTAGGTAGACATGTGTAATCCATAATCAGCTATTTTATGAATAAGAGCAATCCTACAAACACATCCTTTTCCAAAATGAAGAAACTAAATTATGCTTATTACTCCATGATTCTTAATTTTCTATATGAGCAAAAATTACAAATTACAGTGAAAAAAAAAGATTCTTAACCTTGTGTGTCAGAGAAACAACTTTACAATACTTAAGACAATCTACAATAAAACATGCATCCACAACAGACATAAATATCAAATATATCAACAGTTAAACTTTTATTTCTCCCTCAGAAAATGTTACAAGGGACTCCTCTGTGTTTGGCTAGTTGTGACTTGGCTGAAAATTGAACGGTGAACTTTATTGGTTTTAGAGTCAGGCTCATAGCTACACCATTTGATGCCTCTCCGTACTTGACTGTCATCCCTTGACCCTATGAGGAGAACAAGGGAAAAAGAAGGATGTCCTATTTGGGGATGACACTCACTAAAGAGGTCTCTGTGTTGAACTGTCCTGGATCAGCTTTTACTATTTTTATCCATACGGAAGACACTTTCTCCCTTTCCCCGTTTTTCTGCATGATCCGTTCAAGTCAAATGTTTTGTCATTGCATGGTTAATTTTAGTCGAGTAGTCCAAATTTTTAGTTTCTATTATCAATAATTAATAATTATATATTATTAAAGCTTAGTTGAATATTATTATTAATATAGTGTGTATATATTAACATTTCTAATTATAAAATTCTTACTTTTTATTATACTAGTTTAATTAATCTATTAGAGGTTAAAGTTGAATGAAATTTTATAGATGTTGTATGTAATGTAAATACCATGTTTATTGTTTTGCAATATAAATATTTGTAGCAGTTGTTGATTTTTAAATGTTGTGTTTATGAAAGCAATAATTTAGGTTATAATTATATTTATTATGCAATAATCTTTTTGTATTTGAATGGCTTGATTTTTGTTTTAAAAAATGATGTTACAATAGAATGTATTTATATTGTATTCTTAAACTGAGTTTTGTTCTATAAATTATATGATGCATATAATTTTACAATTTCGAACCTTTTCTCGAGCAGAATTGAACTTTTTACAAATTCTTAATTATTTTTTTTGATAGGTACAAATTCTTAATTATTACAAAAACATAACATAGAAAGATTTCTAGGATATTTGATTGATAAAATAAGAAGCAAACACTTTCTTATATAGGTCTACAATGAACTAAAAATAGTGAAAGCTAAAACTAGACTGAACTAAAAATAGCAAAAACTAAATAAAGCATAAAGACTAATTTAAGACTAACCTAAAGGCAAAACGACTTTATTAAACTCTAAGTCTAAAAACTAAATGACCATTATGATATAGTAATCTGTCATGTTCATCAAACTATCAGTGGTAGATGCCATGCTTCCTGAAGTACAAATAGGGATTTCAGCTGAAATTTGGAAACATCTGCAAGAACTTCATGAGACTTTAGATAAAGGCAAGGCCTTATTTTTTGAAGAATATGTTTTTTTCAATAACTATGTATAAGAAAGCATCCTTGCAGGAGCGTTTACTCAAGATCAAGGACATCAAATATCAGTTGTCAGCCATTGGTTGGAATATAGAAGAAGAGAAAATGGTGGTAATCATGTTGAAAATCTTACCACATGCTTATGAGAATTTCATTGAGACACTCAATATCACCTCTATGGATGTTGACCTGAAGTTTGAAGAGCTATGCAATAAACTCTTACAATAAGAGAGGTGGAAGAAATAGTTCAGTAGTGGCAGTGAGACAACAAGTGTGGAACAGACATTTGTAGCCAAAGACAAAGGCATAGGCAAATGGCCACACAAGAAAGGACAAGGTCACAATGAGGATGAAGCAAAGAATCTGAAAAACGTCATGTCATTAGTGTGGTAAGTTGGGTCATATGAAGAATCACTGTAGAAAAATGTTGGTTGAATAGAAATCCAACTAGGGAGGGCCTCAACAAAATTAGCAGAAGGTTCATGCTGTAGAGCATTTAGAGGAGAAGGTATCAACTTTCTATGCATTCATGGCTTGAAGACCAATAGATTAGTCAGTTATTTACATGGTACATTGATTCAAGAGCATCATGTCACTTCACCAATAGGTGAGACAGGTTCATAGAGTACACTGCTTGCTTTGATTGAATGATCTTTGGTGGTGGTAAGAAGTACACAGTTGTTGCCAAAGGGATTGTACAAATGACCTTTGGAGGAAAAAGGGATTGTACAAATAAACTCTAGAGGGAAGAAGTTGCATTTTCTCAATATGTGCTATGTATGAGAATGGAGCTCAATCTATTTTCTGTAAGTCAGATTATGTGACTTAGTCCTAATCTAGGTGTCATTTTCAGCAAACACAAATGCATTGTCATTGACAAGGAGACCAAAAAGACCATTGCTTTTTGTATAGAAAATCATGGATTGTATAGATTGGTTGACATTGGACAAGCCAGAGAACATGCATTGGCAACCAAGAGTGCATCAATCATTACTACACTTTGGCATTAACAGTATGTAAACCTCAATTTGTCCTACCTCTCTCAGTTGGCTTGAGGGAACTTGGCAGATGGAATTCCTGACATTCAGCAACAAATATAGGGTCTTTGAGGCTTGCTAGATCGGGAAGCAACATAGAACACCATTTGATGATGGACAAGCTTGGAGAGCCAAGAGAGTCCTACAGTTGGTTCATGCAGATATTTGTGGACCAATGAACATGATATTAGTCATTGGGTGTAGGTATTTTCTTTTGTTTGTGGATGAATTTAGTAGGAAAATGTGGGTATATTTTTTGAAATTAAAATCCGAGGTGTTTAATGAATTTTAAATGCTTAAAGCATTAGTAGAAAAAGAGTTAGGTTGTGCCACAACCACTCTTAGATCTGATAATGGAGGCGAATTATGTTCCAAAGAATTTAGCAACTTTTTTGCTAGACATGACATCAAAAGATAGTTTACCATACCCTACACTCCATAATAGAATGGAGTTGTTGAGAGAGGGAACTATACTATCATAGAGATGGCTCGATGTATGATGGAGAATAGAAGTGTTTCCAAGAGGTTTTGGGCTGAGGCAAATATATATTGCAGTTTGTTCACTAAATAGATCTCCAACATATGCGGTGCAACATAAGACACCAAAGGAAGCATGGTCTGGATGGAAACCGAAAGTTAGTCATCTTAAGGTCTTTGGTTCCATCGCATATGCCTACATTCTAGATGAGAAGTGAACCAAATTAGATCCTAAGAGTAAGATAATGATGCTTATAGGGTGTGACACAATCATAAGGCCTACAGGTTGATTGATGTTGACACTGACTACTTGACTTTCAGCAGAGATGTTGTGATTGATGAGGAAGTAGATGCTTTTCGAACATCTCCAAGGTTCCAAATTATTGAAGATCAGCCTATTGTGGCTAAGGATTTAGGTGTTTAGCTTCAAGAAGCTCCACCTAAAGGGTGGGATTCAAAGCACGAGGAATTAGACCTAGTTTTCATTGATGATAACGTGTATTAGCATCTAAGTGACACAGATACAGGTAGCCCAAGTCATGAGTATTGATTTGGATGTATAGATTTCCAAGAGGAGACCAAAGCAGTCAGAAAGCACCATTGGAAATGTTTGGGTAAGTGAAATGGTTGAGGGTAGATCATTGAGAGGGAAGAGCAAGCCAAACATAGTCAACTTTGCTCTCATGGCCAATATTCAAGAAGTGTAAGGAAAGTCGAATGGGAAAAGACCATGGAAATTGAACATGAGGCTCTTATGAAGATTGAGACTTGGAATCGCTCAGATCTTCCACCAGGGAGGAAACCCATTGGTTGCAAATGGGTGTACAAAGTTCACAACCATTGGGTTTTCAGGTTGTAGGGAAGGAGTATCTTGTATGCAGATTGAAGAAAGCTGTTTATGGCCTGAAGTAGGCACCAAGGGCATGGTACATCAAAATTGACATGTATTTGATTAAACAAGGGTTCCAATGAAGTCCTTCAGATCCAATTCTGTACATCAAAGGCAATGGTAATGATATCATTCTTGTCATATATGTGGATGATATCATTATTACAGGGAGTGAGGCAAGTGCTATTGATCAGATCAAATTTGATATTAGTAAAGCTTTTGACATGATCGATTTAGGTCTCCTACATTATTGTCTAGGTGTAGAAGTATGATAAATAGGTGGCAGCATTTTTATTTCTCAATCCAAATATGTCAGGTGTTTGCTCGACAAATTTAGAATGATAGAAAATCCACTTTTGGATATGTTTTCAGGCTTGGCACAAGTGCAGTCACATGGACTAGCAAGAAGCAGTAGGTAGTAGCTCTCTCCTCGAGTGGAGCAAAATATTGAGGAATAGTAAAAGTAGCATGTGAGGCAATATGGCTCAAAAGGATGCTTTCAAACATGAAGATGCCTCAAATAGAGCCTTCACCCTTGTTTTGTGACAATCAAGCGATGATCAAACATGCCAAGAATCCAGTTCCACGAGTGTACCAAAAATGTGGAACTACATTGTGACTTCATCAGACAACTTGTAGAAGATGGACTAGGTATGTTGCAGTATTGTCCTTCAGAGGATCAAACTACATACATTATTATCAAGTCTTTGGGTCTTGACAAATTTTTAAAATTTTGGGATAAGCTTGGTGTAGTTAGTAGATCGACCATTAAGGGAGTGTATTAAAATATTATTATATTGTAATGGTCAATTAGTTTTTAGACTTAGAGTGGAATGCTAATTTCTGTTTTTATTTCTTTTCTCTTTTATGTCAAAGTTTTGGACCTAATAACTATGTCTTGGCGTTGAATTCTCTATTGTTGGTCTACATATCATGAGGACAGATATACATGAACTATGCATTTTTGTCATAAATGATTTTACATGATAGCATGGTTGCAGGAAAACCTAAGATGGATACTATGTATCGAGATAGATGTAGACAAAAGAAATTCTGGGCATCAAATTCCATATTGTTAACCTACATTTGTTGCAGAAATTTTTTAGGAATGGTATATATTTTGCACCAAAATTTAGACTTGGGAGAAAGCAACCCTTGTGAGTAGATGATGACCCTGTTTTGACAACTTGATATCTTTTCTTGTCCTCTTGGTGGGAGTCTTAAAAAATTCATTTCTTGAATTATTGTTGAATGTTGACGGCGAGGCAACTAAATTAGGATAAGATAATTGTAATGCCCCCTACTTAATTTTATATTAAGGTGGCCAGCCTTTTCCCTGCAAAGCGTTGTTTTTTTAAAATTTTTTTTCCTACAGATCATTGTTATTCATTAAGATGTTTTATGAAGGAAAAAACAGTTTAAACCAAATTATGTGCAGCAGTTTTTGGGAGAGACAAAAGTTTATTAAAAATTAATTTGTTGCTAAAAGATAAATGAAGGGTGGTGTCCTTTGGAAGAGAAGGATATAAAAGAAGTCAAGCAAAGAGGATGGAAGACATCATTGAGGACGTCTTTATATATTTAATTTTATCTCCTATGGAGCAGAGATTGTGTTGTAACAGCCTGAGGACAAAACCTCTCTAGGCCTGAAAATTGAAGGATGAAATATTGGAAAATCCTTTTCATTTCCTTGCAGAGTTGGTGGACGAAAACTCCTGACTGAAGCAGATTGGAAGTTATTTTCCAGAGGCATTTCAGTGTGTTAAACTGCTGCAGACTTCAAGTAATTCAATAATTCTATAAGAGCAAATATTTGATATAAATCTAAGCTGATTTCTAAGTGTTCAAAACAATAAAAATCAAATTTAACAGCAACCATTAAGTTAGTAATAATTTCAGAAAATTCTTATTGATGATTGACTGCGAGTTTTACCGTGAGTGTAGAAAAGATTAAAAAAGGGACATTACAATACTGTAAAGAAGTATTCTAATGCTAGTTTTTGCAGCTCATTTTTTTGCCACATTTCTATATGTCAGAGCCTATATATGCCAGTTAACAGGTTGTGTGGCTGTTGTAGTATTTTTTTCATAAAACTGTATTTGGCTATAATTGTAACACATTGATGCCAGGGGCACTCTTGTTCCATTTTATTACTATCATCTACTTTGCAGTTTGAAATTACATGAATGGTATGATATTTTCTTGGATCCTTAGCATCTTTCTTTGAACACCTGTATGCAGGCAGCTCGTGCAAATTACCTTCTTGCAGTCCCAGCATTTCTGTATGCTATTAATAATTATCTGAAGTTCATCATGCAAGTGAGTGTTGTTAAAACCTTATGTTCTTGGACATTATTTGACATCTGGATAATCTAATCACATTCTCTTTTTTTCTTAAGCATTGAAATTTCCAATTGAATTTATTCTAGTTGAAAGTTGCAGCATATTTGTATTACTATTCTATATTGATTTCTCCTTTGTGTTAATATTTCAGTTGTGCATTTTTTGGTTCAATCTGATGTTAGTGCAGTCCTTTCTTCGCAGGAGTATGGCATATGAGCCATATGCTAACTTGAGCTATTTTTTTGTAATATAATTTAGTTTTGCTAATTTTCTGGTTATGATTCCAAACAATTGCATTATTTGCTTGCGAAGCCAAATGTCTTTCAAAATTGTAAGCCTTTAATCGTGGTGAAGGCTTTCTGGATTGCAAACCTTGAATATTATTTTTCTGCTTGAACTGATTGATGATTCTGCATTAAGTGCTTTCTAGATACATTTGAATAATTCTCAAGGTTTTTTGGCTTTTATTCTTGACACAAATGAATCTCCAAGAATTATTTTGGGAATTGTGTATGTAACAATTTGGCTTCGTACATAGTTCAAATCACCACTGTTACAGTGTATGTCTTTTGCAGACAGATTAGTTCTGTTCTTCCCTTGTTAATAGAAAATCAAAATTAACAAATGGCAACCGCAAGGAAAGTTTTTATGTCTTGATTTGGAACTTATCTCAACGATCTTATTTCTGCAGCTTTATTTCAATCCAGCAACAGTGAAGATGCTTAGTAACTCAAAGGTAAATCAGGTTCATTCAAGATTTACTGATTGGGGTTTATCCAAATCTGTTTGTGATTAGTTAGAAATCCGTTTATGCCATGATAATAAATAATTTATGTATGAAAAGAGATTCTGTACCCTAGTTGACAAAATCATTGTTCAAATTATTTACATTTAAGATGTAAAAGAGGTGTTTCCTTTTTTAATGCATTATATGTCTGTTCTGGTCTCTGCAGGTTCTTGTTATTGCATTGCTTTTAAAAGTTGTCATGCGGCGAAGGTTTTCGATAATGCAGGTGAGTGTTACCATATTTGTTTCTTACCTCTCTGAATGTATTGGCTTAAATGTTTGAGATTATTTTGTTTGTTGTATTATTCTTACCAATTGCTAGATTCAGCAATTAGTTGCCATTGCTTGTTAAGAAAAGTGGATATGTCCAGTGTACAGATCAAAGTATCAAGGAATCTAGCTTATTTTTTGTTTCTGCTTTTGAAAATGATTACTTAACAGTTTCCATAGGGTCTTGGAGCCATTTGTGTTTCCATGGAGAGTGGTTAATTCAGATAGATTGGGAACTTGTTGATAACATTGTTGATAACAATACTTTGAATTGATTAAGGATTTGAGCTTTGATTTCAATGTAATTTTAGTGATAATTTTTGATTCTTTGTGACAGTGGGAGGCACTGGCTCTTTTACTCATTGGGATAACTGTGAATCAACTTCGTTCACTGCCTGAGGGTACCACTGCACTAGGGCTTCCTGTTGCAGCTGGTGCATATATCTATACGATAATTTTTGTAAGTTGTTGGCAACTTTGTATTCCCTGTTCCTTTCCTCTTGCATTCTCTAAGCAATCTTTTGAAGTAGAAGTTTATGTGTCGGATAAATTAGAGTTTGTTGGTAAGTATTTATAATAATGTCCTCAAGCAGCTGTGAATATTTATTAGGAGATGTTGGCTTTTTAATTTTATTTTAGTGAAACTGTTCAGCTAGTCTCTAGCATGTTAGCTTATCTGGTATATCATTCTCTCTGGTTTATTTTTTAACCATTCCTTTCTATCAATAGTGATTTTATATGGAGTTGTTTCCACTAGGATTTTAAAATGTTTATAATATAATTTCCCTTTCCAATAATGATAAAATTATCACGAGTATTCTAAATTTAGAAAATTTCAAAATAATAAAGTTAAATTTCTTTGCACTCCAGGATTCTTATGTGACTAATTAATTTATGTAACTGCCTTTCAGCTTGCGTGAACACCTACAAGATTATTATTTTGTCATGACTGTAATTTCTAATGATAACATCCTTAATCTATTTGGTAATACTGCAGGTAACAGTCCCTTCTTTGGCTTCAGTTTTTAATGAATATGCTCTAAAGAGCCAGTTTGAGACAAGTATCTACCTTCAGGTGAGGCATTTCTAGTGAATTTACACTCTGAATGGATATTTAGGACATTGTCTCTTTTGAATTTGTGGTGAATGTTTGATCTTAATCTCCAGCATTCTTCTAAGAAGTGAACATATTTTAGCCAAGTACTTTTGTTTCATCATTGAAAGAAATACTAGCTTTACTATGCCACTTGACTATGGGATTATTGTCTTTAACTGTGCTTTTATTTTTTTAAGAAGTCCGTACAAAATTTGGATATGGTTGGCATGTGTAAACAAGGAGCCTTATGTTCACATCTGAGTTGCCAATAATGACCTTGCATTTAATATTGTTGATCAAGGAATTTGGAGATTTATTTGTTGAATGATTATGATTGAATTATAATCATTAAATTTTTATTAGTTATATGGGTTAGGTCAACTGGGGGAAAATCATCTCAAATTGACTAACGGATATGGTTATCATACATTTAAAAATTGGCAAGATGAAGTAAAGATTATGTGGCTGAAATTCTAGATTTGTCTTTAAATTGGGATATTCCTCTTTTACAATAGTTTATTTTAATTTTTTTTTGGTTCAGTTTTGAGAGGCTGCTCTGAGCATAGCCAGTTTTTGATTTGCAGAACTTGTTTTTGTATGGCTATGGGGCTTTCTTCAATTTTCTTGCTATTCTTATAATGACCATATACAAAGGTATGCATTCCTTGCCTTGCTTGTCTATTAAAATGTTTTCTTAAAAGGTGACTGCTTTGGAAATGAAAGTACCATATAATAAATCTGTCTTCAAGTGCAACTCTATTCAATGCATGCATTGGCTACTGCTTTAATTTTTATAGTCAGCAATTTTCCAATTTTTAATAGGTTTTTATATTTATACATATTCAACAATTTTTATATTATGGGAAAATGCTTTTTCCCTGAGATATGAACTGGAAATAGCGATTTTGAAAGGGCCCCACCCTTTTACAAAGACCAAAAACGAGACAGCAGAGACACCACAATGACATGAAACAATGAGGAACAAACAGCAGAAAGTTAGCAATACATCAGACCAGCAGTATCCCACCTATAAGGGTTATGAAAACCAGACAGAGCTAACAGCCCAGAAGCACCAGCAGCACTAACATTTCACAGTAGCTTGAAACCAATTTTTTTGGGGAGCTCTGTATTTTGCCATCCTTATCCTTTGTCATGGATGAACCTAGTTCCTTTTTGGCAAATATTCCATCTTTAGTTGCCAAACTTGAGACGAAAAGAGAAAAAAGGAGTTCCTAGAATACTTCTTGTTCTGAGACTTCATACTTTCCTTATTGGAAGCCATTTTAGGTGGCGAATGAACCTCCTCCAGGATATCCTTAACAGGCACCTTCTCCATACAATTCTCCCCAGAACTTCTCTTGATAGGATGAGACACACTCTCATACAAAGTCATGCAATGATCCTCCTCCAGTTTTACTTCAATGGAGTGCAAATGGGTAAAATACTAAAAACCATGTTAAATGCATTCAAGTGGTTGGCCACAGAGCCACTAGACTCCATCATAAGTACATACAGCATCTTTCTCAGCAAGAGTTTGTTAACCAAAGATTTAGCTTTATACTATTCTCCCAATTTCCTCCAAAGAAGTGCTGCAATGGTCTCTTCATGTTCATTCAGTAACATTGAATTGGCCAAATAAAGTCTTATGAGACCCATAACTTTTCTATCTAAAATATCCTCGTCTTTTGTTTCATTGTAGAAGGCTTTGTATTGGATATTGCAACCCATAGATCTCTGTCTACAAGCATATCTTATATTTTGAGTTTCCACAACTCAAAATTACTATCAGAGAACTCCATCTCTATTCTGGAAGTGTTTGCAATCTCTTCTTGCAATAAGATCAAAACCCACTCTGTGCAAGCTCACACTCAAACTAAGATTAGTACAAAAAACCCTCTACTCAATATCTAGAATCTATGGTGTTTAGGGTTTGATACCAAATGAAAGGAAGCAAGGCATGCAAAAATGTTTCCTAAATTAATTTTCAGAGGAGTCTGTTGTGCAAATTTTCAATTTTTAAAAATTATATTAAGTACATACACATATAAACAAAAATAAACAATATACCATGACATAGGGTTATGTGAGGAAAATTCTTTCCGGAGAGAAACCTCACACTCCAAAGCAGTCCAATGTACTATTTAGTAAACTTAACAAGATTACAATCCACCTACAGAGCAAGCCTTCATACGAGTTTCACCAACATATAATTTTGGAGTGATTCTGGTGGCAGAAGGGTACCTACAATTTAATCATACAAACTACAACTCCAGTCACTAATATATAGGAAAGTTACCAACCACAATTCATAAGTGTTTTACCAAAACCAAGTGCCAAAACGATGAGCCCAAATGTGGCACAATTTCCAATACCCACCTTTGGTAAAAGATCCTTTGGCTAATTTTAACACATTCTCTTACACTCTTACATCTGCCATAAGCTATCATAGGAATCTCCTTAAGTTGCGTGCCCAAGTTTGGCATTTACCTTCAGTAGAAAGATGCTAATATATGCATCAGAATGCTGGTCAAGATTCCAATGAAACCTCCCTCTTATATGCTCTTATGTGTCATAAGAATTTGTCATATGTAACTCCCATCGTTATGGCCTTACACATACCTCAAGATGCTGGCACATGGCCAAACTATGCTACCTCAATGTGGGATGCCCACCTCATGTGAGGACAGAATCCACTAAAGATGAATTCTCTGTCACTTCCAAATGTGATGTGCCAACTTTCCCACATGAAGACAAGATACACAAAAAATGAAATAGTGAATGTGTATGTAAGTATTAAAATTGAACATTAGGAATGCAAGGTTGAGACACTTTTTCCCAACATTCAAATACCTTACATTCTTTTCTTTTAGTTTATCTCCTTTTCTTTTACAATTTTATTTTTAATGCTTTGAACTGCTTAGAAGCTATGTTCCACAGAGTCTTGAGATTGGGGGAGACCAAGGATCTCGATTTAGGGATGATAGGGGAATGGTGGTGCAAATATATATAATACTTAAAAAAGTAGTAATAAAAAATTGTTAAAGGAATAATAAATTAAACTTTGAAATACTCAAAACATATTAGCATTGAACAATGAAAATGCCGAAAATCAATATATTTATATTATATATTCAAAATGATGATTACATTCAAAATTTAAATACAATTGGCCAATGGCCCATTGCCTCTAATCATCATTGATCTCCACAGTTTGTGCTAAACTCCTCATCACTCAAACCACTGGACTCCTCAAGGTCAAGCTCCTCCAAACCAATAACAAGCAATCTTGTTTGTGTTGCACCATCACCAACCTATTTTGGCTTTGGCTCTACATCTCATTGGGCTGCTAGACTCTTTCTTGTACATGAGAGTGTTTTTCGATTAATGAGATGCAAGGCACTATTTGCAACTACAAGTTTCTTTGCCCTCGTAGAGGTAAGTCTATTCCTTTTAGTAGAGTGGATGAAACTACAAGTGGATTAGTTCCTTTCAACAATAGAAGAACTAAAAACCTAGGATAGTAGATTAATGGTTAGTGTGGTTGTCAAAGAATTAGGACCATGTATAGTCCACCACAAAATTGGATCCCCTTGTGCCATAGTCTTCCTATCCACCTTGGCTAGTTCTCGATATCCCCTAAGAGTGACAAATTTTGTCTACTCAGTACAAATGATACTGGCCTTTGTAGAATCATACATCTTCTGAATAGCCTTCATGAGCCTTGCTTTCACTTCAACATCTTATATAGGGGAACTTTGCTAGGCCTTTGTACATACCAGTTTGTGTTCAATGCATAGGTAACCATGTGCAAGGGAGTGTTGAGCTTCTCTTTGGTGATGAATAATTAGTTGAATATGATCATTGTTAATGTGGGTTCTTTTTCTTGTACAATGGCCTTCATTTGGCCAAACGTATTGCCAATGTACTCATACACCTCTCCAAGGCTAGGTTCATTAGCATCTCCATATCAGCTTAAAAAGTGTCACTCTTCACCAACTCCTTCACCCTCCTCCCCTATGTTGACTTAGAATTGGGCCACACATTCCACTTTGCTGTCATGACTATTAGTTGCAATATCTTTTGTAACTCAAGTATTCTTTCCAAGAGAATGAAGTGTAATGCATAACTAGTCTCAATAGGTTTAAGAAATTCTTTCTTGGAGGTTTTAAAGAGTGCATGTGAAGTTTGGTGGTTGTAGATAAACATTTGTACATCTCTAGCATCATTAACCACCTCTTTGATTCAACTAATTTTTCCATGTTCTTGAGTGCAATATTCATGGCATGCACACAACAAGGAGTCCACCAAATATGCTTGTAGGTGGTCTCAATCAATTTTCCTACAACTTTGCACACATATGCCACATCAATCACTATTTGCACCACATTCTTTGGACCAACCTCCTAAATAACATCTCTAAGAATTTGGAATTGAAAATCAACATCTTTCTGGTGCTTTGAACAATTGATAGCTCCAAGGAAATAAGGGCCTTCTCTACATGTGACCTTGATGTTGACGAGTTGGTGATGCCTGATGTTTTTCCATCCATCCTTGATTATGCTTCATCCACTAGTGACATAGGTAGCCTTAATATTCTCCATTAGCATGTTAATCTTGGAATAGTTCTTATCCAATATTGTTGTCAATTTTGTCTCCCTTGGTGGTACACATGATGGTCTTGCTCTTATTATTTTTGCCACATCCTTCTTTAATAAGGAGAGCTAGCCACATGGAATGGAATTGCCATTGACAAGGGAGAATTTCAATTTGCCAATGGCATCATTTGGCTCATTCTTATTTTGCACATTTAATAACTTTGCCATCGTGTTTGCAACATCACTACTAGTCATTCTATGTTTCCCCTTAGGCTTTGTCGTCCTTGAACTAGATGGAAAAGTAGGATGAACTCTTGGATCTTGGGAACTAGTAGTAGGAGTAAGACAATGACCCCTTGATGGTAGAGTAGCAAGAACAAGTGTTTGATCATCATTGCAACCCCACAATCTATTTACTTTAGCTCTTTTTTAAGTGACAATTCCTTACATACATCTACACCTTTGCCTTAGATATTAAGGATGGCAAATTTTTTATTGGAAGGGCAATTAAAGGCAACACTGCCAATAGAGCTGGTTGCCTCACCCCTCCACCCATTGCCACATATGTACCCAAAGTCTTAGTTTCAACCTCCATAGCTCTACCTCTTGTTGACCCTCTTCATCATTCATGTTGTCAGAAGTAAAACTCATAGTGACATTGCAAGAAATGAAATTTATGGTTACCATATGTATGTTATAATGTCATTAAAGTATGCACAGGCCCAAGACAAAGAGATTCTTTTTTGCTTTTGTTCCTTCAGGTCACACAAATGTAGAAGTAGAGGATATACAAAAGAATGGATTTTTATTCTTTAATCTTCATCAAACAAGGATTCCACTTTTATTTTCCTTACTTAAGGTTGCACAAAGCACGTAAGCAAAGTATACACAAAACTTGAAATCCTAAATTGACTTCTAATTAAATATTTATGCAAGTTTGCAAAAAAATAAAAATAAAAATTTAATAGATAAATTTTAAAATCTAAATATTGATGTAGTAAAATTTAAATTGTAAATTTAAAGTTAAAACTTTAAATTTGAAGTTTAAAATGTAATTTCTTTGGAAACCCTTAAATTAGTAAAATTACTAAATTGTAAACAAACAAATTTAAAAAAAAGCCTTCAGACAATTATGAATGCTCTTACTCTACCTATCCCAATGCTCTCTCTTGCAATCTTTTTACTTCTGCAGTTTGCTGTTGCAACTTCCAGCCTTGCTCAATGGTGTTGGAACTTGAAAGTGATTTGGAGTGAGGCTGAGATATTTATTTATAGTTTTTTGTGACTGCTTAGGGTGTGGGTCTCAATGAAGACCCATATGATGTTGATTACTAATTGTATGATTTTGAAATTGAACAATGAATATCTATCATGAATTCAAGTTCGACAAATTGATATCAACTTAGTATACTATACTTCTCATTTGTAATATTTATAGTAGTTTTGTCAAGCACATACAAGATATATGGTATTCTGAACTTAATTCCTATTTTTAGGCTGCAAATATGCATATATAATATGTTTATGATTTTTATATTTTTTTGAATGAATGTACCTAGAATATAGCCAACCCCAATTTTTTTGCCAAACTAGTGTACCATACCCATCTACCCAAATCTATATGCAATTCCCATTCGGCAACATAGGTATCAATGCATTGGACAAGATGTCATTTGTGCTTTGCAAAGCACAACTCTTTTCTAGTAGATTATGTTGGAGCCTATGCCTATTCCTAAAAAATTATCTTCCTTTGCGAAAATGTCATCCCAATTTGTGTCCCCTTTGGTGTCTTAGGTCACTGAAATCAGGTCGAGATCAAAATTCTTGTTGTCTATGTGTGAGGTTAGCTTTTTACAGTCGTTCCAAATCAATTGAGTATAAATGCTTAAAAAATCTCCAAAAATTGTCCAAAATAATTAAAACTATCAAAATACTAAAAATAGTAGGGTTGCTATTATTAGTAAGTTTGCATTTAAGCATATATGGATTTGAGAATTTTCCCAAAGCTTCAGGAATGCATAGTTTACCTTGAGAGTCAGGTTTTACCTAAAAATTACACTCAGCTAGCAAGTTGTTAAACTTTCAAAATTTCAGAAATTCCGGAAAAAAATTAAAATGTAGTTTTGAAGGTACAAATGATGGAATTTGGGTCTAAAAATTGGTGAAATAGCATAGCAAATTTTTGAGCAATAGGTCTCTCTGAGATCTTCAGTTAAAAAAAGGTCAATCAGGTATCTAGATAAAAAATTATGGCTTTCGGAAGCAATGGTATTTCAAATATTTATGGTTATAATTTTTAAGTACCCATAAAAGCAAGGTAAATGACAGCGAATTACAAAAGCAAAATGAGGATGAGAAAAGAAGACTTCCATCAATGTGATGTTTTAATTTTTATTCTTTTAGAAATTTATAACAGTTGCCTTGATTTTTCTGAAGGGGTTATCTATAATGTAAAGGCTTTTCATTTGTAAGTTTGGGTGATTTGGAGAGAAAAGGCTTGTGAAGAGAAACTCTGTAAAAAGAAATAATATTTATTTTTTGAAGGATAATAGAGTTTTGAAATTTGTTGGCATGTATTATAATAATGATTTTACTCTATTGAAATTGAGATGAATACAAATTTGCATTCAGGTTGTCTCTTCTACTGTATTGTTTTACTCTTGAAGAGAAGTACATTTCCAAGGAAAATTGGAAATCTTCACTTGCACATTTATTGCAAGATTTGTTTGTTTAGTTTGCATTCCTTCAAGGAGGTCGATAAGTCTTTCTAAAGAGTAAGTGGGGTTGCAATAGTGATGAGGATTAATAAGTAGAATTTGGGTGGCAAACCATTTGGGTTCATGTCATTGTAAGGCACTGACATTTCAACTGTTAAACCACGAAGCTGATTTTGTTAGGATAGTATATGTTTGCAAATTTGAAACTCTATAATCCCAACGAGCAGACACCGATCTTTTTCAGAATCCCTACCCACACAAATATTTAGATTGAAAAACCATACTTTGGTGTTGCATGTTAGTAAATTAGATGTTTCCCCTCAAACATAATTTCATTGTTGTAAATCTGTTGAACCCTTGGTGAGCATGTTGTAGAAATATTGTGTAGCGAATTTGTGTATGGCGATGTTGTGTTCATGCCCAACCATTGAGGGTAATAGGAAAGATGATAGTGCAAAATTATTTTTAAATTGTTACGGGCATGCATGAACAGATTATCTACTGTTTATTGTGATAAACCGCTGTTCATACAAAATCCAGTATTGTCTGAGATATAGTCATGTAGAATTTGTAGAGCCTTTAATGTAGGAGAAATACATCCATCTCTCATTTGTTGGCCCATCCTATCAATATTATTAGTCATAGGAATTCACAACCCCTTAGCAAATATTGAAAGCAAGTTGGAGAACCAACAGATTATATTGCATATTTTTGACAAGATGAATATAGAGATCACTAGAGTGTTATTAGACAATTGGTCCATCTATAGCAAGAAGGATCACATACAAGGGTGTTGTAGTATTGCATGAACTTGTATGCCAAATCAATTTCTCAATGGATCCAAGATGTGTACCTTCATGGTGACCTATGGCAAACTGTTGCTATGCATGTTGTGCTGCACTGAAGATAGATAATAACATTATTAGAGTTTTTTTTTACATGGAAACATTGAAGGATGCTGGTGCTGTTTACTGAACCATGTCAGATATTACTGGGGATTGAGAATTTTGCATGAGTATCCACCTTTTACTTGGATGATATTAGCTTCTAAAGATTTGAAGCCAAATTAATATCACCCATTTTATCTTTACCCAAAATGGAACAATGTATTTTACGTGCACATAAATGCTTCAAATTATTTCACAGGATGAATGCTAAATGAGTAAGGGACACACAAGCTAGATCATCCTTTTTACTTTGGAAGTTTACAGTTGCTGACAGTGGAGGTGACACACATTTACATTGAGCGTTAGGTATCGCCGCATAGTGCGTATAGTACAATGTTGATTCCTTATTGGCAAATCTCTGTCTTTCATGTTTACAATCAGGATTTTCTATGCATAGTGAGTAATTTGTGGCCAAGTAGGTTGGTAACTTTTGTTGTTATTGTTAGGCTAACGAAACATTGTGTAGTAGTAGATATCACATTCCAGGATCATGTGTGGAGTACCACATAATGGAATCCCAGACGATTTTGCTAATGCTTACTTATTCAACATGGCAAGCTAGCCATCTTGGTATGAGAATATTAGGAAAATAATTTCTTGTCTACAAGAAGTTTTCTTGAGGATGAGCCCATCAAAGAGTTTTCTTGAGGATGACCCCATCAAAGAGAAAGAAGGCATTCAAGGCATGCTGACATTCTAATTCTTTAATAGGCTATTGTACGAAATGGGTCTGGACAGGGGCTTGTGAAGATGCTGGTTGTATCCTTTTAGGGTGTTTTGTCCATTTTTGAAGCCTTGCGACATATTTATTGCTATGAGTATCTCTTTTGGTTTATCCGTTTAGATTTTGTGCATTTGTTGAATGTCTTGATTTCATTCAGTATGTGATAATAATCTCATCCACAGGTATACTGATTTTCTGTTGTACTGGCACCTGCTTTTGGAACTGCAGGGGCAAATGGTTTTAGTATCTTCCAGGGTCATTCAAGGGCAACAATGCTGTTGATTTTTAACAATGCAGCACAGGGCATTCTTTCTTCATTCTTTTTCAAATATGCTGGTATAATAAAGTGTGAACTTTAGATTCCCTCCCTTTTATCATTGCAGATGGTCTAAGACAAGTTTGTAGTTCATATGGCATACTTTACCTTCAATGGATCTCCAAAAATGTGTATATGGATGCACAATTGTTTGTTTTAGGAAATCTTTTGCATGTCATCCCAATCATTTATTGCCGGCTTCTGCCTTCCAACTCTGTTAATTTTGTTGGATGCAGACACAATCTTGAAGAAATATTCTTCGACTGTTGCTACAATATTTACTGGCTTAGCTTCTGCTGCTCTATTTGGCCACACATTAACCATAAACTTTATATTGGGGATTTCGATTGTTTTCATCTCCATGCACCAGGTTAGTTTTATTTATCTTTTCCTCTTTACAGTGTCACTGAGTTGTGAAGTTATTACAAACTTCAAAGAGATCAATTCAGTGATTTCATGTTTCCCTGCAGTTCTTTTCTTCTCTCTCAAAGCCTAAAGACGAGGCACAAAATGGAGCTGTCGAAATGCTAGACATTCAATATAACCACAGGTGCATTCTCTCCCTAAATTGTCCTGCCTTCTTGTTTTGTCTTGCACAGTAGATGTACACGAACAAAATTTGTAAGTTCAAAGACATACTCAATTTTTTCTGTCGAGTATTACAATGATTTTATGTGCTTGTCATATACAATTTTCTCTTCTAATTTCATATTTTGTATGTTAATCAAAATTGTTTTGCTTATTAAATGAAGTGATTTTTCAGGCATGTATCAATGTTCATGAGATGAAGTAGTTGCTTCATAAAAAATTATGAGCATTCTAAGTTTGCCATTGAATGGCACATTTGGGTCTACTTGTTTGAGAGTTTCACGTCTAATATTAGTACTTTCTTCTGGTTTGTGATGTAAAGACGTGCATATAATTGTTCTTTATTCATTACAAGACTCTCTAAAATCTGCAGCTAATTTCATTATCTCAATGAATTGTTCTATCTGTGTGAAAAAAGACTATGCTTACCTTCATTGTCCTAGTGTTGTAACTGTATTTCAACATTGTTTATCAAGTGATCATCAATGCAAGAGACTTAGCTTTGTTTCTATCTCCTTATGTGCAATTAAATATAATAATTTGAGAATTGCACATTAGATATTGATTGGATGTTGCAAAACAAACTAAGCATCAAGAGTCTTTAACTTTGTATTACATTCGTTGTCCACAAATGACCAAAACTTGTTCGACTTTTGTCATCACAGCATTTGAATTGTGCGGAGTTTAAGAGTCCCAAGATTTTTATTCCAATAGCTGAAGAGATAAAAATTGTGTTTGAAGGCATAGGCAAAAGGGCAGTGCAAAGGAAGCACATTTGGTTGGATTTTAGGAAAATTGCAGCTCAGGAAAATTGCATTTAGTATAAAGGACACACAGCTGAAAGTTTTGAGATTGTGTGGGTTGCGGTTGTGAGAATTGCAGACAGTGCAGATAAAATGATCATTTTTGTAGTTGTGGAAGAGTTTAACAGTTGAGGTTTTTCTAATGGATTATTCAATAGGGTTGTTTCTGTATAGTCGCGACAATTGGGGCATGTTTCAGTATTACCGGAAAAGAATCATGATCCTAGGCATAAACAAATTCAGATTTAGAGCTACAACTGAGTAGAATGCTGCTCCCCCCAATGCAGGAATGTTTAACTCCTTGCCGTCACAAGGTGTTTACTCCCAAATTGAAGTATGCCACCATTTATAGTTGGGTATCAGGAATTGAGGTTTTAGGTTTTGAAATCTGGGATCTTTTGTCAACTGTTCAAGGCACAGTTGCAGGGGAAAGATAATGTTATTGCTGATTTGATAGCAAGGATTACTAAACTTAAACAGAACCTAGCCACTATTAGACTTATAGTTAGTTGCTATTTCAATGCTCATCTCTGTAACGGCACTTGTGCTTATTTGTTTGCTTCCGTTTCTTTCAGTTCGCCTATAATCACGTCTCCGTGATTATTGCGTCTCCTGCATTGTATTCTATTTATTCATTCTTTCATGTTAATAGAATCTCTCGATTATGTTGAAATCCATATGCTCTTGCATCTGTATCACGGTATCAGAGTGGGAGCCGGTCTGGGTCTGACTCCCTCTTGGGAGGGCTCAGAGATTTTGGGAGCTAATTTTTTTGGTCAAAATCGCGGGTTGGTTTCTGAGAAGATTTTCGTTTGTTTCTGGGTGCGGATTTTTGGAGGTTTTTTTTGAAGAAATCGTGTCTCTGGTTTAGAGGGTTTCTTGCACGCGGTTTATCTCTGTTTTTTTGCTTCCGGCCGCGGATTTGTCTTTTTTTTTGGCGCGACCTTTATCTGCAAAAACCCGTGACGTTTTTGGGCGCTAATTTCTGAAGCGTTTTCTTTAAGAAATTGCGTTGTATTCTGCTCAAATCGCGAGGGTTCTTTAATCGAAAGTTTTTTGAAGAAATCGCATTGTATTCTTCATTCTGGCGTCGCTTGTGGGACCTGCGCGCGACCTGGGCTCGTGGTTTTTATGGCGCCGTTTTTCTGCCTTTCGTGGACCGTGGCGGATTTTTCAAGTTGTTTTTGGCCGCGCGACTTTAAATCGCGACCTTCTGTGTATTTTCGTTTACATGCGATTTTTTCTGGTTTGTGGCGCATTTTCCAGAAGATTTCGTGGTACTGTGCATTTCCGTTTTGGCGCGTGAGGGTTTTGTCTTCCTTTGTTTGGACGATTTGTCAAACGCGTTGTCTGCTACAATCTGAGAGAACTGCGGCCTGTGTTTTACGGGTCTTCATCAGTGTTTATGCAATGTTTTTGTGAAGGATTTTCTGACATGGATTTTGAAAATCGTGATCTCCCCCTGTAAATTATTTTGTTAGGTTTTAATAAGTGTTTCCATAAAAATTATTTTGTTGGGTTTTAATAATTTTTTCCATAAAAACTATTTTGTTGGGTTTTAATAATTGTACTGAAACAAAAAAAAATAAAAAGGGTATTTGGTGGGTTTATAATTTTTTCCCTTGAAAATTATTTCTGGGTTTAATGATTTTGTCCTTAGAAAAAAATTCTATTTAGGTTTACGTAAAAGCGAAGTTTTACTTTGATTCATGTCTTGGTTGTGTTAGTTTTGATCAATTTTTATCCTTAAAAACTGTTTGGGTTTTCACCTTTTTTTTTTTTGGAAAAAAAAATGATGATTTGTAATCTTTGGATTTCTGGGTTTGGCAAATTTTTTCTCAAAAATCCTACTTTTCTACAGTTTGTTTTACGTCGCACTTGGAGTTGTGCGAATATCTGCACCAATATTTTTGCATCTTGCTCATTTGCATCAGTTTGGAGGGTTTGCCAATTTTTCCTCAAAATCATGGCAGCTGTTCTTGGCGTGTCTTTGGTTATAGGGAGGGACAGTTCTCCAACATCAAGTTGGACGTTTTGTGATATTTTTTGGCTATTTCCAGAAGTTCTGTAGTTTCTGGGAGGGTTGGTGGTAGACTCATCTCAAGTGGCAAAGTTAGTAGCAGGCTCTTGTCTTTTGTTGTAGAAGCATTCTGAGAAGAAGGGAGCAGCCTTCTTTGTTAGATTTAGGGGGCATCTTGGTGTAGTTTGATAGATTGAGCATTAAAGGAGGGTATTAGACTTGTAGTTGCTATTTTAATGCTCAGCTCTGTAATGACACTTGTCGTGACTATTTGTTTGCTTCCGTTTCTTTCAGTTCGCCTATAATCACGTCTCCTGCATTGTATTCTATTTATTCATTCTTTCATGTTAATAAAATCACTTGATTATGTTGAAATCCATATGCTCTTGCAACTGTATCAGCCACTCCAATTGATTCTCCATGCCACCAAAAACTTAATATAGTGGTTTTAGAAATTATAAACAAGCAATTAGAGATTGTGAATCAGCACAAGCACTTATACAAGAAATTGTGGTTATTCAAAAATAGGTTGACGAACAAATTTTGTGGGTTCAAGTGGTTAAGGGGAAGAAAGTACCTCTAGTTGTTTAAATGGCCGTCCAAGCAAAGTTTGGAGAAAAGGTATGTCAAACCAAGGCACTAAACCTTTGTGTTTGTGGCCTCTCTAAACTAGTTGATCCCTTACAAGTAGGTCACACATTCTTGTGTAAATTTGTGAACTTGAACTATATCTCCTTCAACAATGCTTGGACACTATTGAACGACACCCTTGTCATTGAATTTAGGATTGTAGAAGAGTGTTTGCAAATTATTTGAGCGAAAGGGAAACTCATTTTCCTTATTTAGAAAATCTATGTTAATGCAGATCACACACGATCCTAGGTGGAAGAGCTTCAAAAAGCTTGTATTTAGGTTGTATCTAATAGGAAGGAAAACAAGCGGGCTATTATTAGGGGTTGTAGGGCTGCCATTCGTTATTCTCCCCCACTTGGGTGGTCACGCCCTAGATCATCAACATGATGAAGTCCTTGGATCTCAGTGGGTGGCAATGGCATCTCCATTATTTGTTGGAATTTAAATGCTTCCATATGGTCTTCTTTAGGGACTTTTTAGGATTTTATTACTTCCCAAGATCTCATCTTCCTCATTGAGATCCACGAGAGCCTTGAACGGTCTCTCCCTTTGTCATTAGGTAGTCACTTTTGTGTCTTGACTTGTTATTGTGAGACTTGTAGATTTGGTGGTGTTCATTGTTCATGAGGGGTGCCTTGCCTCATTTGTAATAACCTCAGATATAGAGTTTCATTGATAGGCTTTGATGTACACTCTAGATATATGTGAATTCAAGTTCATAGGATGTCTTCATTGTTGTGTGCTACATGCACATACTTGGGGGTCCAAGTTTTTGGACTCTCCTTCAATATGAAAGCTTGCCTCTTATTCATGTCTTTGCAAGGGTTATGCCTCTATTTTGGAGCATCAATGTATCTAGATTCACTTCCAAGATATCCCTTCTAAGATGTGTCTTTTTGATAATATCATTGAGCCTACAATATTATATGGATCTGAGTTTTGGGGGCCTAGCTTGGGATTTGTCGATTGGGCTTGTATTGGGATTTGTCAATTGTGCATGATCTATTTTAAGTTAATGATTCCTTAGAGGTTTGTCTAGGTTGAGTTTGCTGCCTAGGCTTTGCATGTCCAGACAATCATATGATTTACTTTCTACACCCACAAAATGAGATCCATTGGGGATTCAACTTTTGGTTGTGATAGGTATCCATACTTAGCTTTTTGTTTTTTTGAGTAGATTGCTTCATTGGGCTCCATTAGGTGACATCATTGTTGGTACATTGAGAGTAGCTTGCTCCTTTCTACCAACATCTCTATCGAAAGGCTTCCTCCTTTAATGTATTCCTTGGATGCTCCTACTTGACTCTTAGGCAACACATAACACAAGGGACCCAACTAGAGATTTCTCAATCGGTCATCAGTAGTGAGTGAATAGGGTCAAATGCACAAGTGCGGGTAGAACAAAGAGAAAATATGACACATTCAAATGAAGTGTTAATGAACACAAAACTTTCATTAAAATTTCTGTGAAACAACCAAATTTGGGACTTCTATTAATCATCAAATATCTAGGAAGTTCCTTGTAATTTTATTTCCACTTTTCACAGCTTCTACTGTGATACCCATTTGTCACGGCTTCTACTGTGATACCCATTTGCTTTGTTTCCCTTGCATTTTCTTCATATGTATTTCATTGTTGTCAGGTTGAGATTGTTGCAAGTGTTGCTTTCACTTTTGTTGTCCAGGCAAGATCTTTCTAAACATCTAGTTTGAATTCTGAAGATAATTTGGTTTTGGCTTTTCTTGTGCTCTGTATATCTCTCAAGAACCAGTTTTCCAAATCCATTTTATGTGGAGTTTGTTGTTTGACCTTGTTTAAATTTTACTAATTCTTCTGAAATTTCTTTTATGTTGTACTGCAACTAGTGATCTGTTGTGTAGTGCTACTGCTGTGTCAAGTCTATGGAAAATCATTCCAGAGGCCACAAATTGATTTTTTGCCTCATTGGCACGTTCTGCCTTTCTTTTACCATGCATGGCTTCTCATTGCATCATTTAGTGTTGCATTTTTATTAACCAGTAATCTGGTTATGTATTCAGAGGATGTTTGACTTATTAAAGATGCCAATCCTTTAACCATCCTTATTTTGGATATGATGGAGAAGGAAAATATTAAATCATTTG
>VDFB02179234.1:86120274-86154380 GCA_007258455.2 Sequoia sempervirens
TGTCAATAGTTGATACCACTACAACGATTCAATCCATATGATGCCATCAAAATAGATGGACCTATGCCTTTAACTTGGGGAGTTCTTCAAGTCTGGTAGTTCATATCATGTTCTGAGATAGATTATCTTCAGACATGAAGAAGTCTACAAACAAGACTAGAAACCAGTGTTGCCGGGAGACGTGTCTCCTACCCTGAGGCGCGTCTTGGAGACTGGTATGCGTCCCTGATACCGGAGACATCCCCGGAAACGCCCCCAGTAGCATGGAAACTTGACGTGTCGTCTCCCGAGTCTCCCGACGTCTCCCGGCAGAAAATTTGGTGTCTCCCGTGAAATTTAAAAGCATTTAAAAATTATAACGTGAAAAAATTTATAATGTCATGATATTTTCTATAAATTATTAATTTATTAATTTCTATTATATTAAAAAAAGATGGCATCTCCAAGTACCCCATCTTCTATTTTCAAAAAAAGTACATACTGGTACCGGTACCAGTCTCCTGTACCACTACCAGTACCAGTCTCCTGGCAACTATGCTAGAAACAGAATTACTAACTTTCCTTGCATTAGTCAGGGAGATTCAAGGTGATGTGAATTTGGGCAGCTTTTGTATATAGCTCCTTTACGTGTTTATGTTACAAGTTATGGTTGATAACTTTTTTCTGACATATAAGTCACTTCACTTTTTATCTATTTGATTGTTCAAAGAACCTTACTTTTTCTTAGTTTCATATGTACTTATGTTGGCATTTAGCTCACGAGTTATTTTAAAATTTAATATTAAATTATTTTTTTTTTCCTGAGAAACAATGAAAGAAAAAAAGATTTTGCAATTCATGCTATTGCTTTTAGTATAAGGAAGGATGGTTGTAACAAACTTTAACCGTGATTCTAAGGTTGATTTTGATTCAGAAGCCACACTTTTGAGGCATCGTTTTAGTGTATGGCATTACTTCATTTTCAAAAGTATATTGTAGTTTTCTATACTTAGTGATGAATTAAGAGTGCTAGAGACGTAATTTTTCAGATACCTTCATTATGCATATATTATTTGTAAATATGATTTGCAGCAATGTTATATTTTGTGCATTTTTAGATGCTTTCTTCCTGCAATTTATGTTTATGTTTTTATTTTTCTCTGAAGCACATTTAGAAAAACAGAATAGGAACTTACAATTAATTTGATTGGTTTTACAGGCCAGTCATAACATTATAACATTGAATGAAAAAGAACCACTTCTGCCCACCTGAGACTCAGGGTTAGGTATGTTGTATTCTAAACTCAAAATGTTAGTTCTGTGGTTGTATATATACTAATCATAGGAGATATCATATATTTCTAGAATATTAAGTGCAATAAAGCCTTGAATATTTATTTTATTTCTACTGATATTTTGTTGCTTGTTTTCTTGCGCAGGCAATCAATAGATTGATTCTTTTGACTTTTCTTTTTGGTGCAATATAGGTCAATTATTTCTTCACTCTGTAACAATAAGCAGCTGTAATTTCTTATCCAGCTCTAATATAATCTTATTCTTATATCAATTCTAGAAAGGTGAGCAAAGTTTTTCCTAGGAGAATCTCTGCTTATGAGTTCTCCTTCATGGTTCACTTCGAAAATGCAGAATGTATGGGAATGACATTCAAATCCTATGTCAAAGGGTAATTGTAAATCATAGCAACACTGCTAAAGACTTGATGTATGGGAATGACATTCAAATCCTATGTCAAAGAGTAATTGTAAATCATAGCTCCACTGCTAAGGACTTGCCACCGAAGACAAATGTTTCATTGGTTGAGAGAAACATGATTGCAACTTTAAATTTTTGGATACATGAGAGTTAATAGCTTGATGGAGTAAAATTACACATTGAGCTCTAGGAATATTCCACTGAGAAATACTAGTGAAAAGGGCTTGCATTAAAGCCTTATCCTTGAATCGTTATGGGCTCAATTGTTTCCAAGTATGTTTGATTAGGTGTTTGGATGTGGAATATTCTCCATTTTCTGCCTGAATCTTTGGTTTAATTGTAAATGCCAATGCACTCCTTTTTCTACGGGGTTATGATGTATGGATTGTTTTCATCAGTCACTTTCTTCACTAGATCATTGAGTTGTGTTCAAGTCAAAATTCATCAACTACCTCACATGAAAACCAAAAAAGGAACTGAAATTGGTTCAAAAATTGAGATTCATCAACTACCATGCAGGGAAACTAACTTTATTGGGACTATTTCACTAATTAACTTCAGAAATATATTACATTTGGGGATCGGAGTCTATCAATTATCATAAGTGTTACAGATTTACATTTTAGAGGAAGGAGACTACAAGAACATCTGAAATGTTAGAATCTCTCTCACAGGACTTCCAATGTAAAACCTTTGCACAGAAGATAATGCTTTTCTGAGATACTGTGTTTAAAAACTTTATGCCTTCATTTTTATTTGCAAGGGGTTCCAACTTCCCAACTGGTTCATTATTCGTCTTCTTTCGATCACTCCTTATAACTCAAAAAACATTTGAATGCTTGTTGCTTGTGTTTCCAACAAACCCTCTCGCAGATTATAATAACTGTCAAATTCATATTATCCAATTCTTCAGACAAGAATCATTAATGACAGAATGTAATCATTCGACAATTGTTATAAGATCTTTTGATTAATAAAATACTAGAATACTTATCTTTAAATAAATCCATGTAAATGATGTTGAGAGAAATCATTCTCAAGGTCTTTATAAGTGGAATAGCTGTCTCGAGAATGATCTCAGCATCTTTTAGATATTTAAAAAAAATAGTTATGCTAGTAGCATCCATAATTATAACATGTAAAATGCCAATTCCATTTTATGCCCTGCAATCTTTTGACACAAATTTACATCTTGATTATTTTGATTATTAAGCCTTTGGTAAGCCGCATTTCCTTACATGGCTACCCTTACACCTATAAATAACCATTGCACCTGCTCATATTAATGGGACTTTAACTTACTGTATAAAGAATGCAGCAAGGAAATCATGGAAGAAAATATAATATTAAAGATTAGGGTTAAAACATATACTGTTACAAATTGATCTGGAGGTTTAGTTTTTCTCCTTATGATTTTCGAGTACATTTCTATATTCTCTTATGAGAGGATTATTCCTTCTGAATTTCATCCACCCTATGTAATAAGAAAAACACAAAAGAGAATAAAATATTAAAGATCTTTAAGGTTTATTTTTTCATCTTATAATTTTATAGTGTTTTTATATTTTATCTTCTAATATAAGACCATTTTTTTTTTTATCTCATCTACTATTTTTCATACAATTTATCCATCTTTTTTATGTTATCATAAAATTATAATATAATTCTTTAATAATATGAATTTATTTTGAGTATATATAATGTGAGGTATTATAATGATGTAAATTTATTTTGTTTATTTAAAAGATATTTTATCTAAAATTACTTTAATCAATTAAGAGTTATTTTATCTAAATTTGTTTTAATTAATTAAGAATTTTTTACAAGAACATTTCTATATTCTCTTTTAATATAGAAGCATCTTTTTCATACATCCCCTTTTCACATAGCTTATCCACCTCTTATGCTATTAGTTAAAGTGGTTTGAGAAACCTTGTACATCATAAAGAGTAGCTCGAAGTAGACATGTTGACCTTTTAGATGGGGATAAATCACAATTGTTGCCAAGCTGCCAAGCTAGCATCAACACAAATACATCTAAGAAGCTAAGCACAAAGAAGTGCCTAAGGAACTAGCCTAAGCAACGCTAGACCCAATTCTATTTAATTTAACACACTTCACTTAGAGGTGTAGATGGGATACATATTTGGGAAGACCTTCCTTCCACCTTTACACAATTGTTTAAGAAATATTCTCATACAATTCCACAAACCTAGGAGAAGCGAGGGTGAGGTGTGGGTGGAGGGGGGGTGAGGAGTAGAACTCAACTCCCCTTTAGAGAGCCCATCCATGAGTGCAACAAAATAGAGAAACGTCTATTTAGAGGTGCCAAATCAAACAATTGCCTCAAGATTAGGTTAATGCAATGCTTAAGTCGATGGTGATGTAGATGAAGCACCTAGGGCAAAAGGTAGATGAGACACCAATAGGTGTTTGTGAAGCAATAGTGGGACTCTCAAGAGACATGCTAGCCACATGCTTGGGAACATGACACACTATAGGGGGAATTAGAATAGAAGATCTAACAACTTGAGAAGACTTGTTATCCTGAGAGGATCAATCAACTAGAGGGTTAGAAGCATGAATAGCCAAGTGATCTTTGTAGGTGTTCCTTCACCACATAGTTGCACCCTTGTACTAGAAGAGTGGACTCTAAGAAGCTAGGCGACCAATGACAAAACAACACCTATATTTGAATGGGAGATCCTCATAGTCTAACAGTTAAAGTGCAAGGCCTATCCCCCACCATTGATATAATATTCTCATGAAGAGGTTTGGAAATATCTATGCCTACTAAAATACAAGCAAACATATAGTGGCCCATGTAAGGAGTAGTAGAGTCAACCTTCAAGAAATGACCAAGTGCATTGCCAATGGTTTCATAGCAAGAATCTTCCTCGAATTGGAGAGGAAGATGAGAGTTGAACTTAAACTTGTCTAATATTGAGAGGTTCAAAAAGGGAGTTGAAAGTAGACCAAGACTTGATCAATAGAGAATGCTTTCCACACATCTAAATCTTATCATCAATCACCAAATTTTGATTCTTTGAAGAGGCAAAAGATGCCATGAAGAAGCTCCTGGTACAAGGAAATAACTTGATCTTGCCATCAACAAAAGGCTTCCAAGAATCCAAAACCCAATTGTGAACTAGGAAGAGAAGGCTACAAAATGTTGAATCTATAGACCAAGCCCCTTCAAAAATAAAAATATTCATTTTCAAGAACATCTTATCCCCAAACTACCACAAGGTAGGATTGTGCATAGGGGAGGGGCAATAATTTGTCTTACAAAGGGTCAATAGGAATTCCTATACTTGCAATGGTTGTATAGAATCATTGACGATCCATCAACAAAGGAACAAACTTTACTCCAACAACATCATGATGACCAAGAGAAATGGTCCCTAGAGCATAATCAAGTAGGGACTTGGCATGACTACTAGACTTGAAACCTAAACCAACTCCAATGTTGTTGCTAGAAACATTCAAGTGACTATCATTGTGAACATGGGGGATGGTCGTTGCTAGCTTTACGATGACTAGAGAGTGACATAAAAATTGCCTTAGAAGTTGAGGATGATGTGAAATCCCCATGAATAGAGTTTGTGACCAAGGGAGGTGCAACACCCAAGCCCACACTATACACCTAGACTTGGTGGCAAGAGAGAAATTGAACTAGGTACTAGGGTTTTAAGGGGAAACAAAGGAAATGAAAGAGATAGGAGTACCATATTTTCTTAGCTATGTTCCA
This sequence comes from Sequoia sempervirens, assembly GCA_007258455.2. Lineage (NCBI taxonomy): Eukaryota > Viridiplantae > Streptophyta > Pinopsida > Cupressales > Cupressaceae > Sequoia > Sequoia sempervirens. The sequence continues at coordinate 86,125,718 of VDFB02179234.1, forward strand.
CTAACTCTTATGTTTTTGATTAAATTAAAAGGAAAACAAGGGTCTCGACCCTTGACAAAGATTGTCTAAAGGCCAAACAAAACATGCCCAATTAGGCTAGAAACAATAGAGGAACAACACAATCAAGTGAAAGAGGAACAACTACAACCAAGCTACCAAAACCAACTACCAATGAAAGATAGAGTTGGGACCCTTGGGGTCCCACTTAGATAATCTTAGACTTAGAACAAGTTGGCCTCTCACCCAACACTTGAGCATGAGTTTAGGAAAATGAATTGAGAATACCTTTCTTCCTTCTTATGACAGTTATGGAGAAATTATCTTCCAAATCTTAGAACATGGGGAAGCGGAGGAGAATTCCCCATGGAGAGCCTGCTAGTGCAGGAAGAGGGAGCAATAAAACGACAAGGCAAAAAATGACCTTCTACCACGAGTAATCTGGAACTGATTGAAAGCCAAGGGAAAATCACACTGTAATATTGGGGCATGAGGTTCCCCAATAGGGTTTGTATGGCACGTTAAAGCTGCACTAGAAGCTAATGACTTGTCATCTTCCTAAGAGGAGTCATTCAATGGAGAATCAAGAGCATAAATAGTCAAGTGATCTTCATTAACATTCTTCCACTAAGTAGTAGTGCCCTTATGATGTGAGAGGACAATTTGTAGCTAGGTGACCAATGGAGAAGCAACAACATTTGAAAGGGAGACCTTGATAATCAAGAGGTTGAGTCCAAGGCCTATCCCTTACCATCACAACCACATCCTAGTGAAGAGGCTTGGAGATATCAATGTCCACTAGAATGTGAGAAAAAGTAGAGTGGCCCATATGGGAAATTGAATCATCCACCTTCAAGAAGTGACCAATAGAGTTGCCAATGACCTTGTAACAAAAAATCTCCCAAAAATGGAGGGGGAGATTCATAAGTCTAACCCACACCAGAGAAACATTAAGTGGTTTAGTAAGGGGGTTAAAGGAAGTTGACTAAGGTTTAGTGGGGAGAGAGTGTTCTCCCTAAGCCCTCATTTGATCCAACACCAAATTTCTATCCTAAGAAGAGGCAAAGCAGGCAACAAAGAAACCTTTAGCACAACTTGTCACAAGAGGTCTCCAAGAATTCAACACCTAGTTGTGAAGGTTAGGAAGAGAAGGCTAGAGGTTGTAGAATCTACATACCACACCCATATGATGGCAGAAGTCCTCATTTTCCACCACATCCTAGCCACAAACCACCATTGGGGATGATTTGGCACAAGGAAGAGGATGAGATTTCTCTGTCAACGGGCAAGCAACACTAGAACCAGTTGCCTAAGCAAAGCTACGTGCACCAACTAAGGTAGTAGGCACTAGAGGGGGGAGGCACAACCAACACTTGCGACACTAGAAGCACGAGGTGAGTCTACCCTAGGTGAAGATGCAGACATATCAACACTTGAGACATGTCTAGGGTTGACAAAAGGAGCCTATGCTAGAGGGGAACCATGACCACCACCATCTAATAATGCACCATGAACAATTGGCGAAGCCAAAGGAATAATAATAGAAAATAGTGAAAGGGATAGAGGGCAGCAATGACAAATTTGAACTTGCAAGGGTAACAGGTAGAAAAGTGGTCATCGCTGAAAAGCTATCAATTCAAATATATAACATTCTAATAAAATAATATAAATTTATTTTAATTATTCATAATGTGAGGTATTATAATAATATGAATATATTTGATAACATTATAATATAATATAGTATTATAATAATATAATAAAGAGGTAGTATTATAATAAGATGAATATATATGATAACATTATACTATATTATCCTTGGAGGCTGTGTCTCCCTAGGATCCTCCTCCAGCTATCCCTTCCATGAAACCATTGTTGCCCCAAATTACTGTCATTGTTCTGATAGAGCCTGCTTGTTCCTCGATGAACGCTTCTGTTGATCCTTTGAATGGTCCTGACTCTTCTTCTACGTTGCTGACTTTGCTATGTGGTGTGTAATGTCCCCAATTTTGCGAGCATCAAAGTTCGGTGGATTTAGCCTATTCCTAGCCCTCGTAGGCTAATATGTCTGGTTAGAGGGTCTTGTTGGAGTTTGGTTTGGCTTCAGTTGTCAGAATCTACCAGTTTGGCTTTCGTTCGGGGTCATTTGGACATCAATTGCTCGACTTGCTATTTTTAGTAAGTAAAGTCTCTCAGCGGAGCACCCCTGCTATTTTTAGCATTATGGTCTGGTCATATGCAGATTCCATCACTTATTCTCCGGCTTCAGACGGTTCGTTAATCGGACTTATTTTGAGGAAGATATTAATATTTAGTTGTCAAATTAAATATTAATTATTTTGAAGCTTATATTATAAAGTTATAACATTATTTAATATTATAACTTAAGTAATTTTTAGAGGGGTCGACCATCATTGAGAAGGGGACCATTTTTAATTAATCTTTTAAATTAAAAAGAGGCGTCCAACTATGGAATTATTAAAAGTGAATTTTCAACTTAATTTAAATGATGCTTTTTGCTGAGGAAATTGACCCTCTTGAGAATATAAGTATTTTTCATTGTGAAGAAAATTCATTATGTTATGAAATTGATTTTTGATCAAGTCTTCTTCTGGAGAACGAAGCCAAGGGTTTCAGTTGTCTACAAGCATTGGAGAACGAGCCATCTTCAGTGTTGCAGTTCAGAGGCTGTGAAATATCAGCTGATCTATTGCATTCAGAGAGATATCTTCATTCAGAAGTTATCACAGAATGTTCACAGAGTTTTCTTTCAGCTTGCTGCAATAATCAAGTTTTCATCAAAATATCGTTGCCTTTTTAGTTGCATGTTATCGGATCTTATTTGTAATCATTTCAGAAGATTAATAAATAGTCTGGCATCAAGAGTTTCAGTAGATTCTATCATTTCCAGAGTTGTATTATTTTATTTAAATTTATTCAGCAATTTCTTTCAAAATCGCAAATTTCATTTGTCATGCAAAAACACCAAAAAAACCAAAATACACAAAAACAAGCAAAAACTAGCAGTTTCAGAAATTAGCGAGAACAGGGGTTTCTACATGGTGGCTCTTTGCCCATCGTGGTTGTTGAAGAACCGCTCATCTCGCCTTGCTTGGTGGACTTCGTTTCCAAGCCTTTTTGGTCTATTTTGTAGAGAAAAGAAGGGACTTCCCAAACCCCGACCTTAGGTTTTGGGAGTCAGATCAACCCTCTTAGATTCTGGGGTTTTCTAGTCCTCGTCCTTCCTTCGACATGCTGTCTGTCGATTGCTCATGTCTTGAATTTGTTCTATGTGTGGCTTGTATTGACCTGTTTCTCTTTCTAGTTCATGTCCTATTTTGAATTAGCTTCTTTTTGGCCTCGAGGGCTCTCCGTGTAGTAAATGGGATACAAGTTTTTGTCTTTTTTGATGTAGTGAAATTGACAAAAACTTGAATCCCATTTACGAGTTCCTAACAATTTGATATAATTGATACCCATTTACAAATTTCTAACAATTTGATAGAATTGATACCTGATTTGCAATCATTAAACACAACCAAACTTAAATTAATACAAAAAATAGAAATTGAACTTAAAAGTGAAAAAGTATTAGTAAGATTATCGAAAATCCATATAAATTAAACTAATAACATATGCATTAGAAAAGTTCACTCGTAGTATGTAGATCAATCAGTAAAGCAAGAAAACCCTAGACAAACTAAATGTTGTTTATTTCCTAAGTGCTGCCATAAGCATAAAAAGTGTGGGCAACTTGAGGAGGGTTGCAGGCAATTTTTGATTTATTTTTGCAAGCTTTAAGGCCATAGTGGGACTGCCCTTTTTAAGGGATGGCTCTCCTAGAGGTTACACCTTACAAAGGAGGAGGGTTTCCATCTTCCCTTGAGCAAGATATAATTACATATTTATTTATTTTTCTCATTTTATTTATTAATCTAAGTTCAAGTAATGCATTTGACAGGCGTGAATTGGATTCCAGAATCCTTTATTTTGGCTCCACAATCCTCTTTTTTCTGCTTTCTAATGCCAACTTATGCATAGTTTGGCTTGGATTTGGTTTGACAATAAATAATCATTATGGGACTTGTCAAACATCTAGCATCCAATATTAATATTGTTTTTGGCCTTCATATATATAAATTTAAAGGATTTTTATATAGGAATTTTTTTATATTTAAAGTATATATAGATATATTTATTTAAGAGTTATTTTGTTTATATTTATATACACACTATCTTTAAAATATATTTTCATGTTCTATTATTTTTTTAAGATAATATTTTTATATAGAAATAATAATATTTTAAAAAAATATAAAAAATTCATAACTGGTGATTAATATTTTTCATTTAGTCTATCAAAATTGACTATTTTATTTTTATATATTATATTTTAATTCTTCTAAAGTAAAATACATAATTTTTTTAAAGGGGTAAATGATTTTGACTAGGAGCTATGAACCCTATGAACTAATGAGGTCACAACCACGAGACCTCATCCCCAACATAAATACTCAACAATTACATCCCAATTGGGTTTGAACTTCAATGGCAAGGACACCATCACAACTTAACCATCACACCATGCCACTATTGACATAAAATGCATAATTTTAAACTTTTCTAATTTTCAATTTTTTTATTATTATTATTGGCTAAACAAATTTAGGTGATTTTGCCACTTCTCATTAATGTTTGCATATGAGAAGTGCAATTATGATGAGGAATTTAAAGTAAGAAATTGTTAGAAAAATAATTTTGAAAGAGTTAAAAATAGTATGTAAGTAAAAGTTAAAACATATCAAAATATAATAAAAAAACATTATAATTTAACATAACTAAATTTATATGCTCCACAATAATTTATTTATTTATTTATTTTTAGACTAATCGGTCGGGTATGGTTGCCTATAAACTACAGTGTGCTTGGTAATTTTTTTTCATGTGACCTCTTACCTGCAACATGATGCTTTAGCCAATCGAGCTAGGCCCATCGCCCTCCACAACAATTTATTTACTATTAACAATAAATTCTATTTTTTAAAACTTGTTTGTTGCAAATGAAGAGTTTTAAAAGTTGGTAATAATAAATATTATTTTATATATTATATTATGGTATAATATATTATATTTTATGTATTATATTATGATATAATATATTATATTTTATGTATTATGTAATAAACTACAATATAATGATATTATATTTTAATTTTTAATCATTTAAGAAAGTTTGGTTGATGATGGAGTCATTCCAAGAAGTTCAAATTACTCACACATATAGGGAGGGAAATAAGTTGGCTAACAAACTTACAAATATGGGTTGTGATGGGTAGGAGTTTGAATTTTTAGGTGGAAATGATCTTGGCAAGAATATCCTCATTGATAGATCTAGTGGTCGAGGAGGGAAATTTTAAACATAAGTCGTCAATTTGAAAAATGCTAAGGAGTATGATAACTAAAGAGAGGGGCTCAATTGTAAAGTTGGGGAAATGCTAAGGTGCACCACATATCATTATGCAAGTGTCAATAAAGGATATTATTAAAAAACGTTATGCACTGGTTAGGTGACGACATGAGGATGAGACTCGTGCTTAAAGGGTCGAGTAAATTGGATTACAAACAAGATCATTCACAATGGCATATGTCATGCAAACGACAGGAGAGGGCCGCTAAGTTTTAACACTAATAAGTTTGTTTCTTTTTGCAGGTACAGTCTATTTATTATTGTAAAGATTGACACAAATTTTATGTGTGCAAATGCATAGAATTGCCAATGTTTTAAATAAGATTATCCTCTTGTCATTTCATCCGTATGGGGAAATGAGAAGATTTTTTTTAGCTATAATACAGTTAGCACCTAGGTTATGGGTTAATTGAATTAGCTATATTACTAATTTGGAAAAGATTATTATGTTTGAGAAGAGTGTAATCCTCTATCTTATCAATTGACATTTTCATTATGAAAATGAATGGTATATCTCTTGTTGTGTACTGAAATTGATCACATATAGCTTGGGAAGGAGAAAAGGGGTTAAGAAATGATTTCAAGGCACAGTTTTCAGAGACAAATGTGTGAGAAAACACATTTAACCACTTTCAATAATGTTTTCACATTCATTGCCATTTCTTTTGGAAAGAAGGTGATCAAAATTTCATTTTCTTCAAGAAGGTTCTCTCGATTTCTACCTATATGTCATAGGAGATTTCATCTGCTTGTGGAGAAGGTTGTATCAATGAAAGGAGGTGCAAGGCTTGTTAGAAGATGCAAATGGAGTATGTGCCCCGAAATTATAGAGCGACAATTCCAGTCAATGAGTGGGAATTGCTGTTTACAGAAGAAATCATTGAGATGGAATTTCAGCTTGTCTACGAAGGGCATTGTCAACAATTCAAGAAGGCTATGAAGAGGGTTATTGGGCAATAAATTTTAGAACCAGAGACCAACATGCTACTTTTTCCCTCCCAACTTGTCTCTATCTTCATTTCCAATTTGCTAGACCTGTTACAAAGCTTTCGGGCTGTAGAATTCATTGCAAATAAAGTAGTGAAAGAGACTTACCTCCCAAATGATGTCCTTTTGAGAGCATGCCAAAGCTATGATTTGTGGAAGGGGAAAGGATATGTAGGGGGCTCTTTCCTAGGCATCTACTTACACACATGTCCTATTTCGTTGCAATATTCAGTGCAATTAAGAAAACTCTGTCAACAAAAAGGTTGGATTTTTTGTTTTCTGCTTTGAACAAGTTTGCAGGGGAGGTTGATTATGAGCTAGCCAAGAGGATATGAGTTCAGGTAAATGCAATTATGGTTTTAATCACCCACGAGCATGATTCGCCAGAAACTGTTGTTCCAAAAGAGAATGTACCAAAGGTTGGTCCAAAAGATGTTGCTCCAGAAGGTCTTGATATTCAAACTGCTGTTCCACAAAGGGTTGTTCCAAAAGATGCTGCTTAACAACTTTTTGGTCAAGGTGTTGCACTGGATGATGATCATGCTTTCCATCCGCATGTTAACAATATGGACCTTAATTTGAACATAATTCCTCCTCTACAATCTATGATGGGTAATTATGAGGAACACCAGGATGAGAATGAGGTATCAGTTGACTAGATGGAGGAGTAATTGATCGAAGTAGCCTCTTTTTTGGCAGAATGTGGGATTCAAAGTGAAAAATTTCATTGTCGTAGATAGTAACTTGATATGGTCAATAGTAATCGAGTTATGTAATGCTTTTGGGAAAAGAAACACAATGATGTTATGGGTTAAAAGAAGAGATAGATATGTTAATGTCTAGTCTGAATAGGTGGGTTAAGAGTTGAATTTGGCTAATGAGAGCCAAAATATATCAATATATGCTTTTGTACATCCTTTTATAAATATATATAGACATCTTGCCTTTTACTTAAAAACATATATATTTTTTAATAATTAAATATATTTTTTAATATTAGAATCTAGGTTTTACTTTTTATTTTACTTAGTATTCCTATTTGTTACTTTGTTGCATATTTTTTGCTCTATCATTTTTTTCCATTGAGAAGTATTATATATATATTAATTTTAAAATTGATAATTAAAAATATTTAAATATTTCAATTTATCAAATGAATTCTTCTAATAAAATGAATTATTTTTTTACTAATAACTCTAAAGGTTAACAATTAATATTTATAAAATTTCACCAATAAAATACTTCTAACAATTTTTTCTACCCATTTCTCATTCCATCTAAACATTCCACTTTAAAGCAAAAATTTAGATTAAATAAAATAAAATAAATTTAAATTAAACTCCAAATTTACCACTTATCCTAATTTCTTAAATTAAATTGACTAACTTCTAAACATGAGTAAATACAATAATAAATATTACAACAATTCACAATATTTAACTACTAAAAAATAAAGTTAACTTTTTTCTATTTGTAATTGTGAGAAGAATTAAAATAAAATTAAACCTCTCCAAATAGAATTGAACTCTTCTAATAAAATTTTTAAGGTTTATTTGCATACTAGAAATTTGATTCATTTTCCCCAATAAAAATATAATTTTTTTTATATTATTAAATTTACTCATTTTGTAAAAAAAATATATTTCTTCATAATCTTTATTTTAAGAAATTAATAAAGATCTTGATTGATTATACATTTTTTAATAATACTAAAGAGATTTATATAATATAGTATATATTTTTTAACCTTTCTTTCTGAGTATATATATAATATAATATAGCTTGATCATTTTTGAAGAATCCACACCTTCATAAAGGAGCCATTCATCCCCTATTAAAAATTAAACTTTATTATAGATAATAATTTTTCTATTTAATTTATCACAATATAAAATAATTAAATAATTTAAAATAAAAAAGTTAATAATATTTTTCAATTTAAATACACATAACTTAAAAATTAAACTTTATTCTATATATATAATAATTTTGATATTTAATTTACCACAATATATATCAATTAAATAATTTAAAATAAAAAATTTAATCATATTTTTCAATTCAAAAACATATAGCTCTCAAATTTCCTCACTTTTTGAAAAATATAAATATTTACAATTAAACAAATTTTCAAGTATACAAATCAATTTATCAAAATTAGTCAAACATTTCATTTTTTTTTAAATAAAACAAAAATAATCATGATGCAATAAATTTTGTTCCAACATTACCAATAATTTACTTCAAGAATTATTCTATTTAATTTAATTTTTGTGAACAAATCTACGAGGCTATACAACAACAATAAGTATAATTAAAGTATTATAAAGATTGAACAACATTTTTGAAAACATTACAATATAACAGTAATGACATTTAGAAATTTCCTACACCATTACTTTCTTCCTTCCTAAACCAAATTCAGATGTATATAATACATAAACAAGTAAACACTTATGCAATTTTCCCAATAAGAATTTTGTAGATCCTTTTATTTTCCAAGATGAGGTTTCATAGCCCATTCAAAATTTTATCCACACATGTTGCCAAAATCTCAAATTTGCACAATTTTATAAACAAACTTAATAAAAAGATGGTAAAAAATTTATTGATCGAAGAACACAATACAAAGCAAGAAAGTACAACCAACCCACGAAGGGTCAAAAACTACAACAAAGCCATCAAACAACACCCAAAAAACATCTCATATCCTCCATAACCAACTCCTCTAGCTCTTAAGAAAGATCCTCGAGAAGACAACCCTAGTATTCCACATTCCAAATCTCCATCCGCTTAGACAACCATTTAGCCAAGCCACCAATCACCTTATTTCATTCCCATGGGATATGGCAGAAGATGATGGAATCTAGGACCCCACCCAAAGAGATGATTTGTCTAATCACCACAACCAATTGCTAATTGACATCCTCTAATTGATGCTTATTCAACAAGTCAATCACAATTTAAGAATCAGATCACAAATTATCCTTCTCCAACCAAGGGCACAAGCCCATTTCAAATCCAAGAGAATAGCCAAATCCTCCATGAAATTGTTAGAGTGATGACCTCTATGCTTCGAGAAGAACTCAACCACTCTAGAACTGTCCCTGCCAATGCCACCAACCCCAACATGACTAGGATTGCCTCTAGAGGACCCATCAATGTTAATATTCAACACCCCAAGAGGAGGGGGTTTCTAATGACCATCTCTTTGAACCTTACCTCTAGCAATCCGATCTAGACTAGGCTTAGGCCCACCCCTGTCACAAACTAGGAGCCCCAAAGACTGGACCATTCCTATATCTCCAAGATCCACAAATATCAAAATATCACACTTGGCTGCTAAAGTCTCCTGAAGCACCCCCAATACTCTCATCTAGACCTGATGCACCTGAAGCTTCCTACCTAGAAAGATCTCGTGGTTACGCTCCAACCAAATATGCCAAACAATCAAGCTAGGACCAATTGTCCAAGCTATGTGGAGGAAATAAGTCTTAGCTAGAGAGGTCTCCACTCTATTCAAAAAATCTTCCAAAGAAGAGGTGTGTCTACACAGATAATTCTAGACTTCCCACTAGAAATGCCAAATCTCCCTCACAAAAGAACACTGAAAAAAGAGATGAGAAATTCTCTCATCACAACTAGAGAACAAGATGCACATAGAGGCGCCCTGGAAACCATGCTTCCAAATCTTCTCCCAAGCCAAGCACCTATTATAGACCACCAGTCAAGAGAAAAAGTTGTACTTGGTCCAAGAGAATTTATTCCAAATCTATTTCCACCAGGGGACCCCTGAACACCCAAAAATATGCTTATCCAACACTTGATAACCAGAGGCAACATATAATTTTCTTTCTGGTCATGACCCTGAACCAAAACATCCCTCTCCAGAAGAGAGTTGCAAACCTTGCTAGCCAAAATGTAGGTAAGCTCATGACATTCCTCCATCGATTCCCCAGGAGGCCACTCATGCGAGTCCTTCCACCTATACATAGTAGCCTGAGTCAGAACCTAAGGGGTTTTGAAATCCAACACTCGACACCATCTAGCCTCTAAAAAATTCCTACATAAATCCTACAAGTGAGGGTGTGTAGACATAATAGGAGGGTGACCATCCCAAGAGTCAAACCAGGAAAGAGCTTTCAATCCCCTCTTGCAAATCCAAAAAAGCCCTTGTTTAACCAGCTTGGCTCCCCTTTTGAGGGTACTCCAAATCATAGAACCTTTACCCATGAGGCTGAATCTAGGCATGTCCATACTCCACACCCCAAGATATTTTGAGGTGAGGATCTTAGCTAAAAGCTGCTATTTTTGAGAGCACCATCTCCAATAAAGTTTAGCCACCAAAGCTTTCCCATTCAAATCAATTCGATGTAGCCCAAGTCCACCTTCCTACTTCGATCGAAACACATCATCCCACTTAACCAGGCTCCACTTCATTGAGAGGAGGTTACTAGACCAGAGAAACTAATGACATAGACTCTCAAAGTCCTTGATAAAGTTGGCAAGGGAAGACAACACAAAACACCTGTACAACGAGAGAGCTTGAACCACAGACTTCAAAAGAGTCACTCTACCAGCAGTAGAAAGCCACCTACAATTCCAATGACTAACCTTTCTATGAAACTTCTCAATAAAATCTTTCCAAAATATCCTTGGAAGTGTGCAGACAACAAGAGGAATACCAAGATAAACAAAGGGAAGCGAACCAATCTAGTACTCGAGAATTCTAGCAACTCTTTGCTGAATAGGCATATGAGTGTTAAAGAAATAATAAAGGACTTTCCCTCATTGATGCTCTGTCTTGAAGTAGCCAAATAACAGTCCAGGACCTTCCTCAAACTGATTGCTTCCTCCACTCTGGCCAAACTCATCAAAGCTGTATCATCCACAAACTGAAGATGGGATTGGGGGGTAAATTATTACCCTAGTGCCAACCCTGAATGAGACCAAACTCCACACGAGATTTAATAAATCTACCAAGACCCTAAACCATCAAAATAAATATGGGAACAAGGGGTCTCCTTATCGAAAGCCCCTTGACGCCCCAAAAAGCTTAGAAGGCTCCACATTGATGAGCACAAAGAAGGAAAAATAAGTGACAACTCATAACCCACTCAATCCAGACACTGCCAAACCCAAAAGCCCTCAAAATATTGAATAGGAGATCCCATTTGACATGATCATAATATTTGGCCATGTCTAACTTAATAAACAGAGCCTTCTCTCTAGAAGAGGCCATAGAGTGCATAGTTTCAACTGCAATAACAACACCATCAAGAATCTGCGTGCCCGCCACAAAATGACCTTGCTCCTCATAAATCAACCTATTTAACCATGGATTTAGGTGTTTTGCAATCAACTTTGTAATTATTTTTTACACCACATTACATAGGGCAATTGGTCTAAAAATATCTAAAGAATTGACACCCTCCCGCCTAGGGATAAGAGCCAGAAAAGTGGCATTCATGGCTCTTAGCTTTTTCTTATTCTTTTGAGATTCTTTAATAACCTCGAGCAGGTCAAGCTTAATAATCTCCAAAACTCTTGAAAGAACTCAATCGAAAACCCATAAGGTCTAGAAGATTTTCCTTTCTTCATCTGAAACACTATATCTGCTAGCTCTGTCAAGGATATTGGTTTGTAAAGGGAATCCTTCATTTCACTGGTCACCAAAGGAGGAATACAAACTAAGATTGAAGCTTCATCCTCAATGGCAGGAAGGGAATTTTCAAAACATAGAGAAAAAAGACAGACTCTTTTGAAATCTCAACAGAGGAATATAAAATCTCCCTTTAGGGATCTAAGAGAAGAGATGATATTACCTTGCCTTTTTTCCTTTACCAAATTGTGAAAAAATGAAGTGTTCCTATCACCTTCCTAGAGCCAATCAATGTGGGACTTTTTCTTCCAAAAATTTCCTCACGAAGCTCCCATTCCTCCACATCATTCACCACCACAACTTCCAACATACTCAATTCCTCAAAAAGCCCCTAGGTCTAGATTTTTTGAGTAATGGAATATGCTCCTGAGCAACCCTTTTAGCTTGGAAAACATTTCCAAAATGGTGTCTATTCCATCGTTTCAACATATACTTGTTATATTGTAGCCTCTTGACAAAGGAGTACATAGCAATGCCAAAATCCAACTTACTCGAGCTCCACCAACCAAGAATAAGATCATGAAGTGATGCGTCCTGAAGCCACATGACTTGAAATCTAAAAGACCGCTTTTTAGAGTACCTAGATAGACAAGCAAAGAATTTTATCAGCCAATGATCAGAGCCTCACCAATCCAAAATCTCAGATCTAGTCATCTATCTATCACCAACCCAAAAGCTAGACAATAGTAACCTACCCAAACTTTTCGAAATGGTAGCATCACTAGTCCTCCTATTGTTCCAGGTAAAAATACTATTCGAGGATTTGATGTCCACCAAGCTCAGAAGGGAAACATTATCCTTAAGAAGATATAAGGAGGGATCTAGATGGGAATTACAACCCCTTTTCCCCTTTAGAGAGGGGATAGCATTAAAATCACTAGCCAAAAGCCAAGGAAGAAAAGGATCCAAAGAACAGAGATATCTTTAACTTGTGACCACAAATGCGTCTTACCAAAGATATCAGTAGGATCATAGATGTTAGAGAAAAAACTCTCACCTGACTCCAAACTAGAAGCAACAAGAGAAATAGAGTACCTATAGGAGAGCCACCAAATAGGAATAACTCTACATGGATCCCATAAATAAGAAATCCCACTAGAGCTACCCTGCACTCCCACACACTGGAACTAAGCTCTACCCTAGATCTTAGAAGCCAAATTCAACATACTTTCAATAGAAAACTTAGTCTCTTGGAGGAAAACCATATCAAGAGAGTGGACATGAATCAACTCATGAATAGGATTTTTTTGAGGGATGATATTCATACCCCTAACATTCCAAGATATCACAATCATTGCTGAGGTTGGGAGAGATGTGAGTCAATAGTCCTCATTGATCCAAACTCCACCAATGTCTCGCCAATCAACCAAGTTTGACAACAGGTTATTCAATTCAATTTCAACGCACACACAAGCAAAGGAAAGAACCCTTTTAGTCAATGTTTTTTGAGAAGGTCCAATAGGCTTACCAAGCAAGAGAACAATCATCTACAAAATATCACTTTTCCAACATTCTAGAGGCAAACAAGGGAGACACACCCAAACCGAAACCCTAGAAGGGAGCTTCTTTGTAGAGTTGAATCTCACATGCCATGGTTTAATGAAGAGGCCCACCTGGTTGTAGAGGTAAGGCTCACCTTCAAAAGCCCAATTCCTATTAGCAACACAAGAAAAATCAACCATGAAGAATTTTTTTTCCACCAACATTATATCAATATCACCTTCAAGGTTCCAAGTCTTGTGAACCCAAGATTTGAGAAAAGGAAGCAATACACGCATCCCCATGAACTTGTAGATCAACACATGATTGCTATAATATTCCACATCCTCATCCATAGAGTTAGGTTTTATCACCAACACCAGACATTCTTGTGATCTTTCCAAACACCCGTTCACCTTTTGCAAGAAAACTACCATTCCTTGACAAACCCTCACCCGAGTTAGCCATGTTTGAAAAGTTCAATCTATCGTTAGGAAAAAAAGAGGCAAGATCTACCTTGGCCTCAGATACATGCAACACCATGCAATAAAAAATCAACCCCCACACCAAAGCAACCGAAGCCACAGGGGGATAACAAGGAACTAAGTAGGTCAACTATCAATAAAAGAAAGAATACAACCGTATTAACCAATCAGAAATCCCCCCCAGAAGTACACACAAGGCCCCCTCACAAGAAGAAGCAAAGCACAAAAATTTAAAGGTAAGAAACAATGCTCCCACGTTTCTAGGAAACAACAAAAACCCCTGAGTACCCCTCTCAAACGACACAAAAAAACATAAAGAAAAATGAAAACCCAAGGAAGGTCGCAACTAGGCATGCATTGCCTAGCACGAGCCATGTAGGCTCCAAAACCTTCATGCAACCTCGAGCAACAATGATGCCATCATTTGTCAATTTTATAAAAAAACTTCACATCCATGACCAAAAGATATTTTCCCACCTCCCATCACAAGGTTTTCTCTCAAGAACACCCCCAAGCGAGGAGGTCTTCATAGAAACCAAGTTTCATGAAATAATAAAAAGGATCCATATAAAAGAATACAACAATATCCAAAATATTGAAACACCACATATGAATCATACCAAGATTCTTAAAAAATGGAGAGTCAAGGGGCCACTCTAATCCCTTGGGGAAAATAAAAAAATTAATATCTCATCTCCATCAATAACAAGAAATCCACTATCATTTATTACTTATCAACCTCTCCAAATATCAAAACAATGTCACCCAAAACACCACCCAAAATATTTCCATCACCATAAACCTAATAGATCCTACACATATAACCAATCCAATATCACATAAATTCATGGAAACTCAATACCATACACACTTTCCCAAATTGAGGGTCCACACCTCTCTCAACCCCAACACATAGGTGTAGACATATAAAAATGACCTAACGTATACCACATATCCTAAACTGAATTTTTCCCTTATTGACATCACTTTCATTAGATCACTATTGCATTTCATCTCATTAACATCATTAATCCTCTTTTTAACATCATTTACATCATTAACCTTATTTTTCTCTATTAATTGAATAATCTTTTATTATTTGATTAATTCACTATATCGTCACCTAATCTAACTTTATTCCTCCTGATTGATTAAATAAACGTCAATTATTTAGTTATGTCACTAATATACCTCATTCATCTAAATCAATTAAATTGTTATCATTAATAATTTAATTAAACCACTTTCTTTTCTCTAAATTTTGAATAATTAAATCAATTATTCAAAAATCATTCAACATGGTCAACAAACAAATATATCTTTTTTTGTTAAAGTCAAAAGAAAACTTGCACATTCATCTCCAATGTTAATTAATTATCCTCACTCCTTTTTGATTGAGTAAATCATTAACACTGTTTTCTCACTCTAATTGGCTAACTAACCCATCTATTTCCTAACTCAACCTGACTTCCTCAATCCCACTAAACACTCAATTTGACTTCTTCAATCCCACTAATCATTCCAATCTAATCCCACTAATTATCCAATTAAAATCCTCAATTGGATCAATCATAGGAGTTAACTTCCCAATCTATTTCCTCTCAACGGTTCTCAACCATTGATCGCAATCTTTCACTATCGAATCTCGATCTTTCATCCAAAACCTAAAAATCTATAAAATAACCTTCGAGTCCCTCTAAAAAAGGATTGGAGAATTTAGAGAATTTGTGGAGAGGTTATGTCAAAATAGTCATTGAAGCACATTTAGGACATTTGTTGGAAATAGGATGCCATTTAATTGCAATCCTAAACATTATTTATTTCATGTATCTCCTAAGTCCTTGGAAAGTGTTACTCAAGACTAGGATTAGAAAGAGATTGATATTTGATGAAATAATCATGTTAATTGACATTTGTAATTAATTCTAAATGTTAAGAGCATGTGAGGGAATCCAATACGAGTTCCTAAATAATAAGGGCACATGGGGCACCCACATGGTAGGTGACACTCACCTTGAGTTCAGTTAACTATTCAGAATAATATATAACACTTCTGAATGCATGTAAAGATCCTAGGAGTTAGGGTTTGATGTTTTCATGCATGAAGTTTAGTTTAGTTTAGTTCATAATTAGTTTAGTTCAGTTTAGTTATGGTTCGGTTATCTTCAATTAGTTTTAGTTGAATGCTAGTTGACTTCAGTTAACTTGGAATGCATGACTAATGACTTGAGTTGCATGACAAATAATAGGGACTACCTTCAATTAACAGGGGATGACCATTCTTGCATGAATGGTGTTGAGAAATGTTTCAGTTAATAGGAAATGACTTGGACCCAACTTGGGTGCCCAAGCTGGCTTCTTGGAATTAACTCCTTTGCATGGTAAGATATTTTAGAAGGCTAAGTTAAGTGGGCCCTCTCTTGGGTGCCTACTTTGAGGATAAAGCCTTGAAGATATTTACAGAACAAAGGTTGAGTTGCTACTTCAGTTTGGGATGCCCAAATGTATGAAGATGAGGATCTGACATTTTTCTTCACGACATAACTCTACTTGCAAGAGATAGGTGTACCTTTTAGGGATAGGGATTGAGCATTGTAATTGTAACTCATGTTGAGTTTACAAAGTTTCTTAATGCCTATTTATCTCAAGCAAGTTGAAGAGAGTTATTATCAGTTTTATTGTAGGTTGTGAAGAAGATTTGTTGAAGGAAAAATAAGCATTCTCAAGCAAGAATTGGAGCTATTGTAATCTACTTCAGAGATTGAATAATAGAATAATTCTTGGTGGAGTTTTTTCCCGAAAGGGTTTCTCCACAGTACATGCTTGTGGTTGTGTAATATTTCTAATAGCCTGTCTAATTCTTCTATCAACTTCTATTGTAACACTCGTCGTGCAAAACCCAAAGGACAACAACAATGCACACATTTTTTTTTAAATAATACAAAGTAAATATATAAAGAACTATTAAACAATATTACATTACACAATAACATCATAACATCAAAGTACTTTGGGGCATGCGAGGTAACATCGCATAAAAACAACACATGACGAAATACACATAAAAAGCTAAATAACTTAACTAACTTTACATCCATCATAGACATTAAAATATACGGTTGCAAGAGATAACATCCATACATTCATAAGCATAAATATAATACATCACAAGATACAAACCATAATAAATCTCATAAATCATGTATGGTTACAAGGGTGCATTTAAAATACATCATCTTTTAATACATTACACGTTCACAATAGATGAGTTACATCAAAACCTCCCATACATGTGGGATAGATACATCATACAAAGAATATCTGAAATACAAGATGAATATCAGGTACAAGCTCCATCTGAAGGATACTGTGTAGAATGAACGTTGATGGGGAACCCAACGGGTGTGGAGCACGTTCCACCTGACCACGTGGGTTTTAGAAAAACCCACCCCCGTGCTCAGAGGTGACAAGGAAGTGATCGCAACCAAGAATGCCAACAAGACTAACTCCAATAAAGAATAACATAGTAAAAATAACTCCAATAACAACAACAAAAGATTACATAGATAATAAATGACAACAACCAAGATCCAATCATAATAATCACAAGGCCATAAAACACATCATAAATAAATCAAAGGAAACAACCATTAACCACTTCCAGAGGCAAGCAAGAGAGCAAAGCATAAGGGAAACTAGTGGAGAGTGTCATCGCATAGTCCTACATGGGTTATCCTGGCCCTTCCTCCAACATGAGGTGCTGACCCCCATCTATGGTTATCCTGGCCCTTCCTCCTACTTGAGGCGTCAGACCCATAGGGTGACTCATGTGGAGCCGTTAACCTCTCATGAAGACGAGGTAACGACCTTGCCAACCACGACCTTCTTAGTCTACCATTAGTCTGCGAAAGCCCTAATGGATAGACGAGGTATCCAAGATTATCTTAATATGTTATTACTACCCATCCCTCCTAAATTCTATTATTAGGTTTTCACTTGTTAATCTAACTCTTACGTGGGTTATCCTGTGCCCTTCCTCCTATTTGAGGCGCCGGCCCCCATGAAGAGCCACTCTCCCTAGAGACCCAAAACATAATCAAAATCAAGGGTTGTACCATATAGAACAAAGCATTAAATCTCAACAGATGACTTGCGAGGCATTACCCATCTCGCTACAAAGCACATAATCAGAGTCTCAACAAAATCCTGTACAACCCTTTCAAAACAATGATATCAAACACTTGCCACATCAAGGCACATAAAGAGGGAAACATCAACTGCCAATTAACTCAAGCCTCTGGAAGCCTACAACATCCCTAAGCGGGTTCATAAAACAAACAAGGTTCCCACGCTGAAAAAGCCAAAAAAATAATAATATAATGATAACAAGAAAACCCAAACAAATTCTTAGTATATCAAATAACATAATAATTTTCGCACTCTGTTGTCACAGACCCACAACAAATAAATTGTTTAATTCCATTTAATGATCTCCATTTTACTCAATGCAATCTTGAAATAAAAGTTCAATAATAATTTTGACATAAATATATAATTTTCCTTCTCCATTAACCATCACAGTTGAAATTCATAATTTCACAATCATAAAAGAATCAATATATCTTTACATTTATATATTATATATATATATATAAACTGCATATATATATATATATCTATATATATAAAATATATGTATATATCTTATCTATTTTATTTAATTTATTAAGTAATCAGAACTAATTAAATGCTGGGTACTCAAATCGTACCCATACAAGTACTCATATGCAAATATATAAATATACATACATACATATAAATAAATAAATAAATAAATATATATATATATATTTTAAATAAAAAAATAGTTTAAATCGAATTCAATGGCCGGCCGTAGCCAGCGCAGGGGACTGCACACAACAGTCCTCGTGACTGTTGCGCGCGACAGTTCGTAGGATTGCTGCGCACAGTAGTCTGCAGACTGTTGTGGCAGTACTACCTGCCGCCAAAGGTAAAGAGGGAGGGTACGGCCCAACCGTCCCCCCCATTACTCCTAAAATTTCATTAACACACAAAAAAAATAGGATAAAAATTCCGCCGACGCACAAGCTCGGCCCATGGGAATTTCAAAATGAATAAAATATTTAGATACATATATATATATATATATTTATATATATATATATATATATATATATATATATATATATATATATATATATATATATATATATATATATATATATATATATATGTCAAACAAAACATATTCTTCTTGATTATATTCAGCTTTAAAAATATATATATGATATATATATATATATGATATATATATATATGATATATATATATATATATACATATTTTCACAAGTATATATACATATATCCAAAAACCCATTTATTTCAGAGGGGAAACAATTTTTCCATAACAAAATCATAAAAATACTAGACATTTTCAGAGACCCAAATAAATTTCTTTCATTGGTTTGCTACCCAATAAATTTTAAATCTCAAAAGGTTTTTCTTTTACAGAGAAACATATTTATTTTTACTGATTCAGAAAAATCAAAGAACTAGAATGGAACCTGAAGTCCTACGCTTGCTGAGGAATTGATGAAGCTTTTCTTGATTCCAAACAATCTTTTCAAAGAGCTCCCTTTCCTTCTACAGAGTGTCTCCACTAGATTCTTGATCCAACTTTTAATATATTTTTCTATTCAGAAGAGCCTTTTTCCCAGAACAATGAAAACAAAACAATTCTTTTTTTACAGAGACCAAAGAGAAGATGCAAATTTTTCCAGAAACCAATATTTTTTTTTGAAGATTCTGTCAATTTTTCCCGTGAATGAAAACCTCTCATTTTTCCTATTAAATAAAAAGATATCTTCTTTTTAAAAACTTACAAAAAATAGGATGAATATAAATCTTCTATTTCTTCACCAGCTTTTCAGCCAAAATCTCAACATTCATTGGTCCTTTTCTTTGTTTCTTTCTTTTCTTGATTTTTTTTTCTATTCAAACAACACTTTTTGTTTTAATTTTGATTTTTGCAAATTTATACTTGCAATTCACAAAATTTAACTTATTTAATTATTTTATTCCATTAATTATCCTCAACATGCTATTTTCATTAAATGATCTAAATACCAATTTTAAATAATTTAATTTACACCTTTCAATTTATTTATCCTTAATAAATTACATGGCTTTTAATTTAAGACTTTTATATTTTAATATAAACTATTCCAATAACTATTATTAACATTTATTATAATCATTTAATTATTTAGATTACATCATACTACACACCAACGTAAAATAAATATCAAAAGTACACTCACACAAAACAACTATTATAAAATGAAAAAATGACAAAGGTCAAAGACGCACAATACCACTAAACATAAAATAGGTTGGAAAACTAGGGACGGGGTGACTTCCTTGTAATCTCTGTTTCAACTTCATGGTCGTTGGGTTAATTTGATGCTTGCCCTGTCCTGTCGAAGCAGGTGGAATCAAAACTTTGTTCCTGCAATTCTTGCATACAAACAAGGTTGTGTACAACATGTATATATATATATATAATCAAATACATCACATTGTGAGAAGGAATCGCAGCGTAGCAGGGCACTCACAAATGAATGGTGCTACACTGTCCCCTCACCAAAACTATAATAACAATTACAACATCAATTATAAAGTAACATTGTTAAACTAAACTGACCACATCATATCATCATAAAATGATTACTAATCCACTGCATCACAATATACTACTGAAATTAAATTAAACATCACCAAACCAAATGTAACCATAATGTCATATCATAATATCCATGTCATCAAATAAAGTAGCATAGTCATCAAGCAGTCTAAACTATCCAATCCACCAATCCAACCAATAAACAATAACTATCAAAGTCTCAAAGTATCAAGCAAAACCACATAAAATATCAAGTCCAAACAACAACATGAGGGGTATTACATCCTCCCCCCCTGAATTCGCTTACTCCTGAAGCCAGAAAACAAGTAAGGATAGGATTCTCTGATACGGGAGGCATCCTCCCATGTTGCTGAAGTCTCATCATTGGGGTCCCACTGGACCCGCACCTACTCAATATCCCCTTCCTCGGTGAGTCTCTGTGCTGTAGCATGACCACTTAGGCTTGAGAGCTAGCGCCCGTCCTCACCTGTAGAGCATTCCAATCAAGTACATGAGTAACATTAGGATAATATGGTTACAAGGGTAAGAGCATGGAAAGAAACATCATGTGAATCCATGACAGTGAATTGGCAAGGCCAGACGGTAGGCAACAAGACCAAATTATTTCTAACACCTCAAACAACCCTATAAAGTGGGGCACAATCTTAGAACCCTTTCCATAATGACTAGGGCTCTTCTATGGATGAACTTGAAGGAACACCCGATCACCAACTGCAAACTACCGATCAATTCTGTGTGCATCAACATACTTCTTCTGCCTGTCTTGAGCTGCTACAAGATGCTCTCGGATGTGAGCTACCTATTGCTCCATATCTTGAAGCATTTCAGGTCCAAGAAGAATCCTATACTCTAATCGATCCCAACTCAAAGGGGTACGATAAGGACGACCGTATAAAGCCTGAAAAGGAGCCATGCCGATCGAACTATGGTAACCATTGTTGTAGGAAAACTTGACCAAGTGCAAATAATCTTCCCAACGTGATTGTTGGTTCATGACATACATACAAAGCATATCCTCAAGCACCTATTTACTCTCTCAGTTTGACCATCTATCTCTGGATGGTAGGAAGAACTAAAATTCAATTGAGTCCCTAAGGACCGCTGCAAAGATGTCCATAACGCATATGTGAATACCGGATCTCTGTCAGAAATGATTCTTCACGGTATCCCATGCAAACAAACAATTTCCTCCATGAAAACCTTGGCTACCAAAGAAGCAGTATAGGAAGATCGAATAGGAGAGAAATGGGCTACCTTGGTCAATCTATCCACAGTGACCATGATAGCGTCGTGCCGCCTGGAAGACATAGGCAAGCCGACAATGAAATCCATAGAGATAATGTCCCACTTCCATTCTGGAACCAGATGAGGCTAAAATAAACCTATCGGATGATGATGCTCAACCTTAACCCTCTGACATTCTAGACATCTAGCCACAAAATCAACGATATCACGCTTCAATCCTGCCCAAAAATATAGCGATCAAAGATCTGCATACATTTTCTTAACTTCGGGGTGCACCGAATAAGGTGCCTGATGGGCTTCAGTCAAGATTAGGGTGTAAAGACCCTCTGCAGGAGGTACATACATTTGGCCTGCATAGCGTAAAACGCCATCAGATTCCAATGAGTATCCAACAAATTTTCCTTCCAGAGCTCTGCCTGACTCAATCTCAAATTTCACCTCTTGATACCAATTGTCTGAGGGAAGAGCTACAAGGATCTGACCCCATAAATCAACCTCAAGAGCCACAACAAAAATATCATGCCTGCGTTGACTCAACGCATCTGCCACCACATCCTTTTTTCCCTGATATACTTTACTTCAAAATCATATTCGCACAAGAATTCCATCCACCTTGTAAAGACCCCACCTTGCATGTGATTAGTAAAGACCTAATATGTTTCATGTGATCCTAAATAGATGGTAAGATGTATTATGGATGACAAATAGTGTGGTTTTTTGATAATACTCTTGCTTATGCTACCGTGAATGTAAGACCTCGTTTCGTATCCCCCATTTTATTTCAATCAAACAATTAGTTAGATAATTCATGATTATGATGAGATGAATGATGAAACTCTTTTTAGGATTCATGGGCATTAACCTTGATTTAATTATGATAGAAGCACATATGAATTGTTGGATATAACTTGAAAGAGATGGGTTATTTGGCATATTAAATTTTGGTAAATGGTTCATCATTAATGTTATAGGAGTTTAAAATGAATTACTAAGGTGGTAAACAAAATGATGGAGTGACTATATTCTTGTATGGGAGTAAGTGTATATTTCCTTGGATTATAATGAAAATTGAATCTAGGTTCATTTGATGTATTAATGTGTAAATAGTTCATGAGTGAAAATTATGTGAATTGGATTAGCTAATAATATGAAGAGATATATGATCTAACCATGCTGACCTTGGTAATGTGCAGGAATCGAATATGCAAATAGGAGGATGGATAAATATTGGAATCAAATCAAATATATCTTTGGGAAGTTCTAAGTGTAGCACTATTGGACTTAGAAGGGTTTGAGGTTATATTTTTGTTTGGGTGATTATGTTTGAATAGAATCCAATTGTAGGACATGTGATGTGAGTTTGGTTGGGGTTGGAACCCTTGGTTAGGATCAAAATTCGTATGGATTCTTGTGTAGGTTTTGAAAAGGGATTATTGAGTCAATTTCCTTGGTTTTTGAACAAGAATAGACCCCTAGGACCTATACCTATGGGTTTGGAACCTTTTTGACATGTGAACTTGTCCTTGGAGTGTGAAAAGACCCCTCAAAAGTCCACATTCATGAATGTAGCGAATTCAAAAGTGTTGGGGCTTGGGAAGATTGAATTGTCACTCTCAACCTTCTACCCCTCAAAAAAGTTCTTGGAATTGGCACAAGACTCACACATGTGTGAGAACTTGTGGGAAAGAGTGTGGGTTTGGAGGATCCCTATATATCTTAAGAAGATAGAAGATTTGGGCATTGCCCACTTCTCCTTTTGGAGAACTTCAGTGAAGATAGTAGGAAGAATGAGAAGATGGGAGGAGTTCTTTTGAAAGATAGCACATGAAGATAGCTTGTCTTGGAGAGAAGGGAAGGAGAAAAGAGTTGATTTCCTCACCAGAGAAAAAAAAAAAAGAGATAAGTTATCCTTTACTTCCATTCCCTCTTTTGTTTATCTGTTGTAAGAAAATGGCTTGTTGCATGGACCATGGTTGAATGAGAAGGTAGAAAACTTTGATACATGAAATTTGATATTAGGTTAGTCATATTCCTTTGTAAAAATTTGAGAAGACTCCATTCATCATCTTGGAGTTGAAATATTCCTTGCTCGGGGGTATGGCTAGAGCCCACGAAGCTCCATGACGCCATTATGGTAGGGTGGAGAGCAAGCCCTATCTAACAATGAGTTATTCATTGCATTACTAAGTATTGTTTGTGAAATTAAGGGTTAGTATATTGTAGAAAGAGAAAGAGCAAGACATAATGGTGTGTTTGTCTCATTGCAAATTTTGCAATCAGATCTGGAAGAGTTACAACTTGTGAGCCAGTCTTGTTGCATAGAAATGAAGTGATATTCCTTACTAACATAAGCTACCCTAATTAGTTGTTGTGATAAGTGGAGTTCCTCTTATAATATGTGATCTTTGTGAAAGCTCGTGCATGTTTTATTTTGTTGCATCTATGTGTATTCGATCTCTCCCCAAGCTATGGGAAAAGAGGCCATTTCCATTGGGCTCTGTAAAACTGATGTACTCACAATATGGATTTCAAAATGAAGGTTTTGGTTAGCATTATGTATTGCTCTTTATAAAAGAAAATAAATAAAAATCAGATCAATCTATTCCCTTAGTTCATTTTGCAATATGTGGCCCATGCTTCCATTGTGTGATGATGTTAAGTTAACATAGTTTGAAAAAAAAAAATATGGTAGATTACAATGCATCTCCAGAATCTTTCCCTTAAATCATTTGATAATTATTTTCATCATACTCTGTAATTATAGATAGGAAATCTGTGTAAAATAGGGCTAAATAAATAAATAAATAAATAAGAATAGAAAATAAATAAGCATATAGAATTAGAAATGTTCGTATACAAATATTCTTGAAATATACACCATTCATACACATTATTGAATGCTAGCCTGCACTACCAAGCCCGGTATGCATAATTTTCAAAACACTTCCAGATATCGTCAGGATTGGATCTTGAGATTTGATCGTGTGATGTGTTTGGGCCTTAGCTTTAGTCACTGCTTTTACCTATTCTTTTCTTCTTGAAAATTGTTCCACCAATCCAACTTGAATCCTTCAGACTACAATTCTTGCATTTAACATGAGCACACAAGAGCCTGTAAAAAAAAAAAGAGAGAGAAAGAAAGGCAGATTATAATAATAATGAATAAATTTGTGTTTTATCAGGGATGTCCAAATCGGTATACATATCTTCTTAGCTGGGGTTGTGAAATAGTTCAGCTGTAATGGGTGTTAACCGAGTGAGCTTCGCCTCTTCCGGCGACATGGCCCTATTAACACTATAGTCAGCAAAGACAAGCTATCCAGAACTTAGCTGGCTGAAAGCTTGGAATATCAATGTTTCAAGACTAACAAATTGAAGGCCCTATCTATGGCGTAACTCCCTTAATCTTCAACAAACAGAATAAGTGAATGGACATTAAAGAGGTAAATGAATTTAGATGGAGCTCTCTACCGTTTGGTTTGAGAAGGCAACAGACACCTTCCCCTTTTGCAACAGTCGCACTCTTAGATTTCCTCCTTCTAAGTCATGACCGTGAGGTGTAGCACTACTAGGTGAAGAACCAAAGAAAAAAGAAAAGAAAAGGAAAATATCAGTAGCAGAGATAACATGGCGCAAAGAGGTTAGCCTTAGTCCAACGTGTGATTTTCCTCGTACCCCAAGCTTGGTAGTAGGATTCGATCAGTTTCCCATGCCCACGTTCCAAACTGGCACTCTCGTTATTGAAATCAGGCTCCTCAGTAATCTATTCTCTACCACATTATCGTGCCCATACAAGGATATATTGTTGAGCATCGGTCATGAAACGCCATTCGTAACTCAGCTGGGATCGACTCTGGAGGCACTGACTGGCTGCCATTTGAAGTCTCAGTTGAAATGTTGAACATCATTTCCTTTGTTGGTATTTATGCCATAGATCACAGTATATAAAGTTAATGTGATGCTAGAACCAAAATACAGACTGCAGTGTATGTTTAACATCATTTCCTACAGTGTATCTATTCAACTCCCTATCGCGCCCAATGATCAATGCACATACACCCTTTAAGAAGGCATTGGTATTAGGAAAATCCGTGCGATGTTAAGAGTTTAAAATAATTTAGTTGAATCTCATTTTACCATCATCCATAAATGCTCAGCTTTGTACGTTTGAAACAGAGGCCTCACAGAAGTCTTGTGATTTTTGATAGACCTCGCATCCCTCAGAGTATAAATTTAAGGTAATCTCAGGACAAAAAAAAATGTCAAGATTCAGTAACCCTTCTTGACATTACGTGCATGAGGAAAGTCTTCTATCGCATCCAATGACTATCGCATAAGTTTTGTCAGGCCAGCCAAAAAGCGGGCGATTTAACCTAAGATCTTAATTGTGCATTCCGTGCAAGAGGCAGCTGGTAAATGGCCATGAATATTATCTGCTGGACACCCCACGTAGTTACTATTGCGAATCACGTACATTTCAATGCTTCTTATTTTCCATAGGCGTTAGAGAGAGTTAAAAGAACTCTGGTTTAGTCGACAAAGTGCAAAGGTAAAAGAACTGGGTAGGATGCGAGCTTTTACCTATAGTCACGTCATGTTCATATGCACGACTCATAGCCAAAAGTGGTTACATTAATGCTATGGTCAATAATGAGTGAATGGTTCCATACGATTTAAGATTATGGTGAAATAGATAAAGAACAAAACAACTATTAAATAATCCAATATATATGCAAGCCCTCTGTTATGTGCGTGGCAATAAAAAAAAACAGAATTTTCAACTAAGGCCCACTTCGTGAGAAGACACTAGAATATAAAAAGTCATCATAGTAATACTTAGATTGCAATACTCATATAAAATAAAAGAGAATATAAAAGAATCTATTAGTTTAACAAAGAATATATGTAAGGAAAAGAAGAAAAAGGGTCCACGTAATATTAGGGAATCTTTAAAAGGGATAAATTCTCCTTATTTATTTTTATCCTTCCTTTCCTTAGAAAGTAAATAATAAAATGTAAATATAGAGGATTTAATATATATTTATGTTTGGATAGTGATATGAATTTGAAATTTTACTTCTTAGAGTAAATAAGATTTTTATATTCATCTAGTAAGGACAAGTAAATAGTTGAATTAGAAATAATAAATAAATAAAACAAAGGAGGGGAAGATATTAATATCATAAAGTGGGAGGTATTAATATTAAAGTTAGTAATGGATGAATGAGTGCAGTGATAATGATTGCATTTAGAATAATACGAGCTACGTCTTATCAAGTGACCAATAACACCGATAATATTATTTGAACATATTAAAGAATGCTTATAAAGGTATTGTAAATAATCTTTAACCACATGAGGTTTAGTGTCGGATTAGGAGAGATCACTAAGGCATTGATAGTAATTAAATCGTTACCTAGGGCGTTGCAAATATAAAATCATATTAGATGAGAATTATACCAATCCTAGTAGGGAAGAAATGGAATGATTGTACTAACCCTTCCTCAGTCAAGTAAACACGTTGATACTAACCCTAACTCTGAAGGACGGATTTGATTAGAGATGAATATTATTAGTGATTTCGTTATCACCCCAATTTGTATCCCTAATGTTCTACCCTAGGAGAAGAACTGTGGTATCCCTGTGAAACCTAGATGTTAGAGCTAACCCATTCATTTGGTCTAGGGTGTGCACAATGTACTCCACGCACCTATCTATGTTCACTCCACCCCGCTCTAGGGTGATGTGTTGAGGTGATGTTGCATAATAAATGTCACTCGAAGTGTATTTTAGACAACCATGTGTATGCATGGTTGGTCATTACTAATTACCTTACAATGTTTTCATCAAAAAAAAATTAGTCATGTTATTTTCCCTATGGTTAATTTTGGGCATTAACACCTCTATCTTGCATTCAGGTTTGGCTACGTGATGTATTGTAAACTACGATGATCTATATGCAACTCAAATCGATGCCCTAAAAGGAAGTGCCTCCATCTTACCAAAGCATGTACAACTGCGACCAACTCAAGGTCATGTGTGGGGTAGTTTAGTTCATGATCCTGCTCATGGATTCATAATGCGAATCACTGCCTCTTCTGCATCAAACGTCTTTAAGCTCTTCCAAAGAAGCATCCGTTAAAATCCATAAAATTTCCTCGTGAGGATCTCGCATCGCCAAAATTGGTGCACTAGTCAGCTTTTCCTTAAGAGTTTGGAATGCTAACTAACATTGTTCTGACCAAATAAATTTCTTTCCCTTCCTTTGGAGAGAAGTGATAGGATGGGAAATCCTTGAAAATCCTTGGACGAACCGCCGATAATAGCTTGCAAGTCCCATGAAACTACAAATTTTTGAGACATTTGTGGGTGCGGGCCAATCCACAATGGCCTGAATCTTTGCAGGATCAACTGAAATTCCCTCGCCTAAAATCACATGGCCCAAATATTGAACTTTAGTCTTATAGAATTCACACTTTTCCAGGTTGGCAAACAACTGATTGTCCCTTAAGCACTACAACACCTGCTTTAGATGTTCCTCATGTTCTTCCATAGACCTGGAATAAATTAGAATATCATCAAGAAACACAAGGACCTAATTCCATTCAAATATCG